>JAECUM010027634.1:0-36346 GCA_016617855.1 Megalonaias nervosa
CTCTCTCTCTCTCTCTCTCTCTCTCTCTCTCTCTCTCTTGCTTTGGGAACATTCATAAATTTCAGTTTGAAGTAACCCAGCACAAAACAATTTTTTGTGGTTCGTCTATTATCAACTGTTTCATGCTACAGTGTGTGTGTGTGTGTGTGTGTGTGTGTGTGTGTGTGTGTGTGTGTGTGTGTGTGTGTGTGTGTGTGTGTGTGTGTGTGTGTGTGTGTGAGAGGGAGAGAGAGAGGTGTTAACTGCAATTTTGGAATTTCTCTGAGCTCTTGAGCTATTTTACATTTCATTAAAGTGAATAGGCTTAGAAAAATATAAAATGCTACAGTAGAAGTTTACTTGCAGTGCACAAAATTGGAAAAAAAGGACGTGTTTATAACAATTTTGCACTAATGTTTAACATGCACCTCATGTTTTGACTCAGAATGAGGGGGATAAACTTAGTTATGCCATATAATGTGCATGTGATATAAATACATTTAAAATCTTGATAATTTGACTGTTTTCTTTGTCTGATAATAGTCAGCCATTTTTGATGGTGAATAATAGAATGCCAATATTGAAAGCACATCTTTATGATTTTATGGTTGACCTTTAAAACGGCCATTTTTAAGGTATGCCTTGTTGATGGAGTTGTCTGTTGCATCAGATTCCTCTCAGATAGTCACTATATGTTCACATCTGTCATAATTCCTGGCATTGCTGCTCATAGGTCTCATCTTTATCTTCATCCTTGCTCTCAGGGTGGTTTTCAAGCTTTAAATAGCACTGTCCTCCCACAAGACTTTTCTCACTTGGTCCATACTGATACTTTATTTCTGTTTGTTCAGAATCAAGATCAAAAACCTCAGGGGCTCGTATCGTTGCTTACAATTTACCTGTCATACATGTACTTTACAATAACTACAAGGGAGGACACTTCTCTCATTTTTCGCGCAACCTATTTAAGAATAAAAGCTGATATTTCAAGCTACATTTCATGTAGCGTAATAAATTTGGTACCGATGTTTAGCTCAGATATTCGACTTTGTATGCGTATCCGAAGTTTGGCTTACTGTCATACCTTTAAGGAATGCCAGACCATTTTCCCACGCTACTGCTCGACATGAGCCTGATCGTGCCCGCTTAATGTGCAAGAACATCGCGCTGAATGGAATACTGCCTTCTTATTGGCCAACTGAAAATAAGTAATAAATAAATGCAGGACATCATTTTCTTTTAACCAATGAGAGGACAGTATTCCATTCAGCGGGGTTTTACTTGCATATTAAGCAGGCACGATCAGGGCCATGTTGAGCAGTAGCTTGGGAAAATGGTCTGGCATTCCTTAAAGGTATGGTATAAAGTAAAACTTTGGATAGGGATACACAGTTGAATGCTTGAGCTAAATATGGGTACCAAATTTATTAAGCTTTGCAAAGCTTAGCTTGAAATATCAGCATTTATTCTTAAAAGGTTGCATGAGAAATGAGAGAAGTGTCCTTCCTTGTAGTTATTATATAGTACATGTATGACAGGTAAACTGTAAGCAACGATACGATCCCCTGTGGATCAAACACAAGATGCAATATGAAATTTCAGGTTCTGTATTTATACTTGTTTGGACTATCATGACCTGTCCTTGTTGTTTGTTCTGTTCATAAATGATCTGCACCTAAAAATAGGAGAAGCATTCTCATCAACTGACATATATGTTGATGACACTGCTTTGATGCTAAAAATAACCAAGCTGAAGTGGGGAAAAACCTTCAAAATGCTCTCAACAGACTTCAAATATGGTGCAAGGAAGAGGGTATGATCCTCAATAAGGGACAAAAAAAAAAGACATGGCAGAAAAGAGCAAGATTGCAAACTGATATGCTGAATGTTCTGTATGATAACATTGATCAGAAAATGTCATATTTAGATAGAATTCTTGAAATATTTGTAGACAATAACTTGCATGTTCTCATCATATAAATTATATCTTAAAAAAAATTACCTCTAAGCTCCTAAAGAAAATCAAGGCATTCATTCCATTACATTACGGTTACTTTTTACAAAAGTTGCATTCAACCGTGTCTTGACTACTGTAATATAATTTTTGGGGGAATAAAACTGCTACAAATAGGAGAATCATTTTCAGACTCTGGAAAGGGCATGAAAAATAATTCTTTATCAGCAGACAGAAAATGTTCAAACTGCAGTGCTTACATTCAAAGTATTACCAATACATGAAAGAAATCTTTTTTGAGAAAGTCCAAAATAATGTAAAGGGTGTTCATAAAATCTGTCCCCACTTACCTATACATCATTTTCCAGGAAAGAGAATCTGCTGGTACCCCAAATCTAAGATCATTAAAAAGGCAAAATTTCAAAGTACCCAAGCTAAAAAAAGCTATTAAAGAATAGCTTTAAAATTTTCAGGTCTATTTGTTTGAAATGAAATTTCCACATGATATTAAATTGGCTCCAAGCATCTCTTTCATCCACAGTAGGTGTAATAGATGGATGAAATCATACAAAAGAAAAAAACATAATGTACTTATTGAAGTGTTGGTATACTTACTAAGTACATGTTAGACTTCCCACCTGTGCTTCATTTTCATTTCTGCAGCATTGTGGCATTTATGTGAATACTTGTTTATATACTGTGTATTTGCTTGTGTGTGCATTTGTTTGTGTGTGTGAACATATTCTTACCTTGTTTTTTTATATCTACATAATAGACTGCCTCAGGGTAGATTAGTTCTCATTTGTAACTACATGTAATTGAATCACCCTGTGAAAAAAAGCATTTATTATTATTATTATTAGTAGTAGTAGTAATAGTTTCCCATTGGTCAGTGGATCTTCCCAGGGTTTTCCCAGGTTATTCCAACATCAGATATAATGGCTGCCATGTATAGCCTATTATGTGGTAAAAAATGGCATTAAACCTATGAAACCACAACATTATCCTTTCATCTGATCAACCTAGCTTTTAGGTCTTCTATAAAATGTGCACCATGTCCTGAAAATAATAGATTAAGGTCAAAAACTGCATGTTGTACACACCAAAATACAATAGAAAGAGGGATAAATTGTCGTTCTTGGATTTGACTGTTAAATACATCAATTTCCTCTTTTGTGGTAAGAAAGGACAGTACTCTTTATGAATTTTAAAATGAAATTTTGTTAACTTTAAAAGAGATTAACTACTTTATACAATAGCGTGATGAGGCTTGGTGAAAATGGGATTTAAATGGTAGTTGAGTGTTGGTGTATATATCCTTCAAATGAAATATTGTCAGTGTTCTCAAAAATGGCTGGAAATGAGATATTTTAACAGTTAGTGGTTTAATAGGTTGCAGTTTGGTGGGTATGGTGCACATAACTTTCTCTACTAATGCCTTCTCTTTATTTTCCTCTGGGTTAAAATTTGTTGCAAACTGAGGCATTTTCTGCCATAAAAAATGTTATTTTCTTGTCCTTGTGATGTATTAAGAATGCATTTCTTATACCTTCACCCCCTTATACACACACAGTCACCGAAACCATATGTTGGCATACAGTGCAGTTTAATTCACAGTAGGGACCCTGGGTGGCTGAGTGGTCTAAAATGCTTGCCTTTACTGATCACTGCCATTTCACATCTTTCCATGTGGGTTCGAGTCTCGGGCTCGATCATTAGCTGGATATGTGAGAAAGGTTGCCAGTAGCTTTGCATGGATTGTTGGTTCTTCCCAGGTTCTTCCTCCACCAGATAAACTGGCTGCCACATATAGCCTATCATGTGTTGAAATCTCATAGTAAACAACAACAATAGAAACAAGTTAATGTTGTTGTAGGGTTTAACGCCATTTTTCAGCACAAGATAGGCTGTAAATGGTGGGGGAATAACCTGGAAAAATCCCGGAAAGAACCATGACCTGCGAGAAGCTACTGGCAAGCTTTCTCACATACCCACATTTGCCAGATCTGAGACTCGTGTTTGTGTGTGTGAGTGTGAGTGTGATTAGATTTTTAAATGTAGTTTTAACAATTTTTCAGTCATATTGCTATGATGTCTGCAGTGTTGCAGTTTATAGTGATGTCTAGCACTAGGGCATCATGCTGCAGACATGAAGCATGATGTCCCACCCAGTCACATTATCCTGACACCAGGCCGACCAGTCCTAACACTAACCTCTTAATGCTGAGCGCCAAGTGAGGCAGCTGTTAGTACCATTTTTGTAAGACTTTGGTATGACTCGGCCGGGGATCGAACCCTTGACCTCCCGTATCTGAGGCGGACGCTCTAACCACTAGGCTCGAACCCATGCAGACAGAGGTGAGATGGCAGTGATCTGTATCGGTGAGCGGCTTAGACCACTCGGCCACTTGGGGGTCCCCCAATAGAAACAAGTCAGAGCACAGATGACCTTTGCAGTCTACCTCAGCTAAATTGGTCTGGATCCAGAAAAATAGGGACATGAAAAATTTAGTCTTCAGTAAAATTTCTGTCAGTTCAACTACTTTAAACAAGGTATGACAAAGCTTTCTTAATATTAAATATTGTCAGAAGAAAATAATGGGTAAGGTCCTTTTTCAGTGAACTTAAGACTGGTAGTCCATCGAGTGTTGGCCAAATTGTGAATTTCAGACCTGGCAGTCCATCAAGTGTTGGCCAGATTGTGAATTTGAGACCTGGCAGTCCATCGAGTGTTGGCCAGATTGTGAATTTGAGACCTGGCAGTCCATCGAGTGTTGGCCAAATTGTGAATTTCAGACCTGGCAGTCCATCAAGTGTTGGCCAAATTGTGAATTTGAGACCTGGCAGTCCATCGAGTGTTGGCCAGATTGTGAATTTGAGACCTGGCAGTCCATCGAGTGTTGGCCAAATTGTGAATTTGAGACCTGGCAGTCCTTCGAGAGTTGGCCAAATTGTGAATTTGAGACCTGGCAGTCCATCGAGTGTTGGCCAGATTGTGAATTTGAGACCTGGCAGTCCATCGAGTGTTGGCCAAATTGTGAATTTTGTTGTCTTGCCAGAGTTGGAAGCAGAGTATGACTTAACAGTTCTCATATATGGCCTTGGCAGCCATCTTGATAATCTTGTTATTGTTACTCCTAAATGGAAAGTCACACCGACCTGCAGTTTTCACTAGAAGACTTGTCTAGTTTGTCCTAAATGAAAATGATGCTGATCTGACGTCCATTGCAGCCATTAAGTGGGACCTAAGATGTTGAAAAGGGTGGTCATTTAGAGAAAAGTCAGGGTTGCCGATCTGACATTCATTATAGCCATTAAGTGGGACCTAAGATGTTGAAAAGGGTGGTCATTTAGAGAAAAGTCAGGGTTGCTGATCTGACATCCATTATAGCCATGATTAAGTGGGACCTACCATGTTGAAAGGGGTGGTCATTTAGAGAAAAGTCAGGGTTGCAAATATCTTTGCCTGTTGTTTACTTTAAAAAAAGAAGGTCCACACATCATCAGGCAGCCCAGTCATGCAGGAATGTTTTTCTTGTGTCTTTTTAAGAATAAATAAACTTACTTTGCACAGCATAACCAGGACTGTGTTAATGTGCTGTTGAATCATGTACTGTTTGTGTAAGTTTTCTTCTTTATTTCCATTCCGCTTGTATGGCTAGTTTCTATACCTGTGATTAAAGACCACCTGCCAGTAAAGACCACTTTTTTGCTGTCTGAGTGGTCATTAAACAGGTTGGATTTTATGTTGTATTTGGCACAGTACATTGATCTACCACTGTAGGTAGGAAACCACCTACAGCTGCAGTGGTGATTAAGTGGAACTTGATCCTCTAACAGCTATAGATAATTAATGATAAAGAATATATCTGTTACTTTTGATGTCACTCATTAGGGATACAAATCTTGTCTATATCAAATAAATCAAGATTGTAATTGCCAAGTGGTGATGCTAATCCAATATTTTACACCATTTTCTCCTGCATTAGTGATGCTTCTTGAACTTTGATACAGGTATGATCTGCTCTCTGATGTTAAACAAGAGGGAAGTTTTTGTGATGTGTACTCAGTTAAGGAAATTTAAATGATGCACTAGTCTAGAAAATATTGGATTGCTTATACAACAAATTTTGACCCTGTTGTTTTAAGGATTTTATCATTTTATCTTTATATTTTTTAACAGTATACTTTACAGAATTTTAATATAATTAACTTTTATCTTGTAGTATTTCATGTTTGCATTTATTTGGAATGGTTTTATAAACCTAATGCTTTATGTGCAATTTCTTTTTCAATTTATATAACTTTACTTTTAATTGACACCATATAGCAATTACTTTGCTTAGGTGCAGTTAATTGCTAATGGACATGTACATAGACACACATACATATGTACAGACATTCACACACATATGCATACACATATCCATCATACATGTAAACATCCTGGATGGGAGGGTGCTCCTCCTGAGATGAGTGTCTCTTGTCCCTTCCATCACTCTCTGAAATCTCCATTGTACACAAAATTATTATTTAGAAGGGTTTTTTTCCTGATTTTGTTTCACACTTTTGATCTTCTTTAGTATCTTTATGGTAACAATTTCTGTAATCAGTTGACTGTGAATGAGAATGGCGAATTTTTTATTGTGTCATATGTCTTTGACTGTCTTATCCCAATGAGAACCCAAAGCTTAGGTCGCTCTATGAATAGTTTTCATCTGTTTGAATGAAATTTTTGTGTGTTTTCCAAGTCAGGGATCATTATTTTGAAAAGATATAAATAACAATATGCTACTTTACATGGGAGGGTGTGACTCACTCTCTGCCCTCACAGGATGAGGAAGGAGCTGCTCCTCCCTACTACAGCAGAGAAGTCAGTTGAGGACAAAGCATGAGATATGCAGAATTTGGTCAGGATTTATGCTTCAAAAAAAAGGTGAACTGCAGTAAGAATTTCCTTCTCTGGGTCCCCTGGGTCTGAGAGAAAGATTACCATACATGCTAAGTTTTTTCAGGGGCCAAATCAGAGGGATCAATATTCACAATCCGGGAGTACACAAACATTTGAAGGTCAGAGTTCAAAACAGTCACACTTCGCATTCATCTTACACAATATTAATGACGACAGTTTTTCTACATACAGTTCCGTGGGGGTCCATCTGAATCTTCCTCAACATGCTGAAACAGCACTCAGGATATGCAATCTCAGGATTCAGGCAGCCAGGGGCCTTGAGGATCTGGTCATGAAATGGAAACTTAGCTATCATCATTGCTGTAACTTCTCCGTATAAGGACCTTACACTTCTGAAGAAACAGATGAGCTTTATTGGAGAAGTGTCATCTGGGTTGCTATCATTTGCATTAGATTATGTGATGATTTCTCATCTGCAAATTGTGCTGCATACTTTTTAAGATCATATCTTCCCCCACTAGAAATGTGTGTGTGTTGCAAGTTGTGCAGTACATAAAGCTTTCTCCTTTTTTTACTATGCTTCACACATTTAAATTCATCTATCCAAGCATAATTCAACTTGCAAACATATTAATTTTTTTTCGAAGGTGTAGATTCGTTCAAATCATTTTGTGTATGTTTCAACATGGTACCAAAATTATTATTTTTCCAAATCCAGAACTGTTGTATACTTATCAGGTTGCCTGCAGTCTGTTATACATGACACATTACTCAATACTGAAATGATGTAAACAACTTGCGTGTGTACAATACAAGCTGCAGTTTGATTGGTTGTTGGGTTGATAACAACTTGATGGATTAAGGTAATCATAAACAGTCTACTGAATATTGTTTTGGGTGGAAATATATTTGCTTGGCAGATATTTTATTTCCAGGAGTTTTTGTCAGCAAAAGGGTGGATCAAAAGATGTGGTCAAGAATCAAAACCTTCCAGACAATGCAGGAGACTTGGCATATTATATATATATATATATATATATATATATATATATATATATATATATATATTGTATCTTCAGAACTCCAAGGGTTATTGGGTCGACTCCTAAGGGGCTGTAAGGATGTTGCAGGGGGGAGGAGCATGCTTTCAGTACCCAGGGCTCATTGGCAATGGGATCAAGACATCTGGTAAGGGAAGACCTCGGATCTAATTCTGTCATATCTGAGGAAGAGTCTTCATACAGATCTGAATTGTCTGACAGGTCTTTTGGGCACAGGTTACTGACATGACTCACAGGATGTTGATCATCAGTTGTTAACTGGTCATTGGGCACTGGACATAGTTCATTGGATCAATTTCGGTACAGGGTTAAGGATCAGGCTGAGACTCCCTTCTCTCCAGATTGCAGTTTCCTCATGTTAGGGATTGGGAATCGGCATACTGATACACTACTAGAGAGGGGATTCAAATCAAGACATACCCCCTTTTTTTCCTATAATCCCTCTAAATTCCTATGTGATGTGAGGTCTTTCACTGCAGGGAAGTGATTTTGTCCTTTCCCTGCATACAACCATGGTCTTCAGGTCATGTGGTAAAGAGGTGGATGCTGTAGACTGTGGACCTACATCTTCTTGTTATGACCTTGGTTCAAAATTTGAAGAGGGGAGGGGTCTTCTTCCCCGACACATTCCAGGAAGGAGGTCATTATCCCCTGTCTGGTGAGTCTGCTACTTCAGACATCTTCGTGTAAGGAGTTATGGATCTGGATCCTTCTTATCCCCAAGATGCCTTCCCCTCATTGTAGGGGCATTGGGCTGCATAATCCTGCCTTCTAGGAGCAAGAAGGGGATGAAGATGTCCTTTTTTGCTCTTGTTGAATCACAAAAAGTTTGATACAGAACAGGCATGCCTTCCTTCAGGTTCCCTGGCTTATCCTATCCATGAGTAAAGGTTGCAGAGGAGGATGAGATCTTGTTGTTTGACAAAAGTGGTAAACAAGGTTGACCATCTTTTGCACTGTGATCCCTGTCCCAAGCTTTCAGATTCTGTTGACATAAAATTCTTTCCAGTTTGAAGAAACTTGCTGGGGCTAACTCTCTACCAGATTGTTTAAGGTGCCTTCCCAAAGTTTAGTAAGGGTCAGGACTTCGCTCAAGATCTTAATGGGATGTGTCCTGTACCCCCCTCCCCCCCGCCGGCCACCTTGAGACCCTTGGTCTCTGTATCAAGCTATAGTGTTCATACCCATTCCAGGCCAATTAAACCTCCCACTTTGGATATGAAGTCATTCAAGTGGGCGTTTCCATGGGGATATGGCATGTGTTATCCTTGTCTGCACCTTGTTACTAGAGCACAGTAAGAACCTTGTGAGAGCTGCCTCCTTGAAAACGGAGACTATTTTCTTGGGGTTTATCCTCTCGTTGGCTTCTTTGTGTCTCAGAGACCAGCAACTCCAGATCTTCACATCCACACTGGCCCTTGAACCAGCCAAGAAGCAAAATCATCCTGACTGAGAATAGTGTCCTTTGGCCAAGTTTTTTAAAGTCGTGCAGCCCAAGATCCCATTTCAAAGCACCTTAGGCAGTCTTGCCCCAGAAGGTGCAAAGGCCCAGGAAGTTTGTGGGCCCTTCCCCAAGTCCTAAGGAAAAGACAGAGAGTCCTAGGGACTTGCACTCTCTTCTGCGGAGTGTTCCTCTCCATTTGGTTCCTGTATGTGCCAGGCTAGACCTCTTTTTAGAGGCTTGGTTTGGCATAATGGTGAATGGTTGGCTCCTTTCCATCATAAAGATGACTACTGCTTTTGGTTGCAGGATCTCACTTCTCTAGGTAGGTATCCCATGCTTTTCCACCAGTTGAATCTAGTGTGATTAAAGGATGACATGCAATCCCTTCTCATAAAGGGTGCAGTAGAGAGGTTGGTCAACCTGCATAAGGTCACTGGGTATCCCATTCTTCCTGTTTCATCTAATACTAAAATTTGGATTGATAAGTTTGAACTCATTTCACCAATAATTTCTGAAAGTGCAGTAACTGAACATAGAATATGGGCGCAATTTCTTTTATTACCTCCTTACAGAAGGTGAATTTATTATCATCACTTACATCAGTCCTTAAAAAAAATGATTTATGAGAATATTTCTGTGAAAAGTGAAATTAAAGCTAATCATTTCTGTATCTTTTTGTACAAAATTGAGCCTAAACAAAAAGAGTTGGTTCCTTCATCTGCACCAATTGTGTACTCTTGTGGCCAGGATCAAATTTCACGTTTATCATTTGCCTTTTGTATCTTTTGTTTTTATAAGGTCATTTTTTTTTTTTATTAAAAAAAAAAAGATTTCTTTTCTTTTAACCAAAAAGTAAATCTATTCATTTTCTATAAAACTTGTAGTTTGTCCACTTCATTGCTATCTTTAACTTGAGTGCAAAGTACTGTATGAAAATGTTAGGGTTTTTTTTGTGTTTTATATCATTGAAGCTTAATAGAGATCCTTGTGCATGAATTATATCAAGATCATGGACAATTTTGATGATGAGCAAGATATATGCATGTTAGTGAGGTGATCTTGAATGTAGTTGGCTGCGCTTTCTTTCCACTTGATGGACTGGAATTAAGACTGAGTTTAATTGGACTTCGTAAATAGGCTAATATCATCAAGATGTTGGATGATTTATTTTTATGACAGATACATATCTATATATTTATGGGGTGATCTTGCATCTAATTAGGATATTTTATTTACTACTTTTGAAACTGTTTTTGATAGGATTCTGATCAAACTTGGTAACCAGGTCTATATCGTCGATATCTTGATGTGTATGATTACTAGGAAAATTCATGCATATTATGGTATTTTGGTGTGTAGAATGTGCACTAGTGTATAAAGCACCCAAATTTTGACCCAGAATGAGGTGATACATGGTTTCAGTGTACAGCATGCATGTGATAATCTCATTTTAAAAAGGCTGGATGATTTCACTACATTTTCATCATGAAACATTTTGCCATTTTTGGTTAAAGCATTGATAATCATTTGTTACAAGATGTTTTGATTGCTTTGTATGTGGCTCTGATGGTTAGCTTGTCTCTTGGTGTAGAACTTTATTATTTGTGTTGATATGTTTGTCAGACTATATACATTCAAATTGGAGAAAAAACACAAAATGCTATGTGAAACTTCAGGTCCAGTATTTATACTTGTATCAAATAGTCTGATTCCTCTGAAATATATCTCAGTGTGTAAGCTAAAATTTACCCTGACAGTGTATCGTAATTATGTTTTGGCATATAAAAGCTTTAGCTGGTGCAGATTACCTTTCAAAACAGAATGTACTGTAGCTGGGTGTTATTACTTCAACAAACAATGAGGCAATAAAGCATTGTTCACTGAATGGTCACAAAGAAGTATCAAAGACTGTGACTGAAGATGAGGAATAAAGCAAGGAACCAAGTTTATTTTCCAAAGAAAAAGTAAATAAACTGCAAATTTACCTGGATTACATACCTGGATTACATATTGTTTTTAAGTTTAACAAATCAAAAGATTAAGTTGATTACCTTTAAACATGATGCATTGTCAGTGAAGCAATGACCACCATATAGACACAAAAAAATATCAAATACTTTGATTTAAAATGAGAAAATAGTGCAACCAAATTTATTTTTCAAAGGAAAGTATATAAATTCCAAATTGTATACAATCACTGGTTAGTTTTGTGATGTGTATTAATGTTACTATTGTTAATATTATTGTTATTAATATTTGTTACCATAATGTGGTTAGTTTGATGATATGAATTACTGTCTCTGTAATGCATTATTGTACACAGCTTGAAAGTATTCATAACAGTAGATGAACAAGTTACCAGTGTCATGTGTGAATTTCCAGTCAAGTCGTAGAAGAAAATGGCCAACTACACAGTGATGTGAAAAGAAATGTTTATTAACATAAGCAATCAAAGAACAGGACTGTTAAGATTTGGAAGCATTAGTTACCTCTTAACTAAGTCTAGTAATGGTGTAGTTAAAATGCAGAAAATTCATTATTTCACAAGTTCATGATAATTGTAGACAGTTACGGCCACATGATTGATTGAAGAAAAAAACCCACTTTTTTTCTTCTGTAAAATGCACACCACCTTCCTTAAATACAATATGTGATGTGACCTTGCATCTGATTGGCTGAGCTTGTAAACAATAAAGCAGATGTTTTCATGATTAGATTTTGATCAGATTTGTTAGATAGATGCACTGTACACTACCAAGCTGACACGTTGGATGATTTAGACGATGAGCAAGATCTGTGCATATTAATGAGGTAACCTTATATCTGATTGGCTGAGCTTGTTACCACTAGAGACTGAATTCCTGTTGGAGATTGTTCCAGATTCAGCTTATATTATCAGTGTCATCGACAGGCTCTGTAATAAGCAAGATCAGCACATATTAATGAGGTACATGTTAGAATGTTAGCTGAGTTTATCTCTAGATCTCGAGACTGTTTATAATCTAATTCTATAAAACTTTTGTTAAGACTCTATGGTCTTAAACTAAGCAAAGTGAAATCCAACAAGTTGTATAAAATTCAACAAATAATATAAGTGAAAATTTAAAAAGAACTTACAATATTGTGAAGTAAATCTCAATAGCCCCAAACTTTCTATCACAAGTCCAAATGTATAAAGTTCCAACTGAATT
Source organism: Megalonaias nervosa (assembly GCA_016617855.1). NCBI lineage: Eukaryota > Metazoa > Mollusca > Bivalvia > Unionida > Unionidae > Megalonaias > Megalonaias nervosa. The sequence goes on from JAECUM010027634.1 coordinate 12,542, forward strand.
CCAGTGGTATTCCAATTAAGTTACAATATTGAATGTGTTGATGTGCCTATAGTCTTGAATATGCTAATGTGCCAGTGGTCTGGAGAGTTATGATGTGTTAAGTCTTTTGATGTATCACAATAATGTAGTTCAAATATGTTATTATCTGAAGTCGCTATAATTCCAAATTAATCCTCCAGCCCAAGAATATTATTGATGAGCACTTTGTATTTCAAGTGAATAATAATTTGAAGAATTCCACCCAAATGAAAAACTGAACACAGCAATAAGATTGATTCTGCTTCAAGATATTAAAGCAAGTATTAGTATTTTGTCAAGTAAACAACATTATATAAAAAAGCTAAGACACAAAAATAAACCCAGGATGAGGGTCAAAAATTCATTTCTAGAACATTTTAAGTTGTCAACAAGATAAGGTCTAAAATTATAATAAAGAACATGGCAAACATGAGGTAAACCAGGTTTTCCCATGGGGGAAAACAATGACCTTGACTCACATTAAGATACACATATTTACTTCCATTGATAGTGATCCTAATATTTAATCTATATTCACAGAGAAATATTAGCTATTCTTTATGTTGTTTACAAAATAAATGTCCCTGGTCAAGTACACAGTGATCTGGATTTTGGACAAGGTCAGGTACAAGATACAAATGTATATAACATACAGTCATTAAGAAAGCCAACAAATAATAAATATACATAAAACTTTGTAAATGAGTTTATATCATCAGGATCAATAATGACTTACCACCAACATTTGAAGAGAGTCTGTATTGATTATGCCATTATCTTTAGAACAAATTTTTATCAGGGCTTATTAAAATAGGTAAAATCTACATGATGTAGAATTTGAGAGATAGCTTACCTAGGCTGTGTTATTACTAAGCTATAAACCAGCTTTGAGGTTCAGTTGTTAAATTGTGTAAACCATATGAGCTTCATCAGACCCACTTGGTCTGCCTCTTTCTAATTACTCTTTGTCTTAGAAAAAAATCTTTAGTCATCTTTATCATTAATTCCTCACTCAGTTGTTTCCTGTTTTTAATTTATTAAGGTTTGGCATCTGAAAACTTGAATTGTTCACTGAAATTTCCAAGAATGTCACTTAATGGCTACAAAAGTTTGACAGATACTTGGAGCACTGGTTTCCCGTTAAGCTAAACAGACAGCAGACATGTTGACACAATGCAAACAACAATAGCCATACTACTAGAAACACTATCCAACCATTTTAGTCATAATTTGTATTATATCATTTTGAGATGAAAAATATGAGGAAAGTGATCACTGCATTTCTTGAACACTAGATCTATGAAAGAGTGCTTAGGGCCACCACAAATGTGCATAGTTCCAGTATCCTGACCTAACCAGCATTGACTGACCAAACCCAATGACTTTTTATCAGTATGCTAAACTGACTAACTAGCTGTTCTCTTTTGAATCAGTAACTTTGGATTGGAAATTGTGACATAGAGTAATAAAGAAAAATTCTCCTTCCTTTCTGCCACATCTTATTTCACACAGGAGAAAGATTCAGATTTTGTTTTGCTGTACATCAGTGAAATCTTTATTTACAAATATAAATGAAGAATAAAATGAAGAAAATAGAATTATACATTGATAAGGCTGCAAGGTTTACACACATAAAGGGATTGGTTGAGTTTACTGCCTTTAGATGATTACAGATCAGTACAATGTAAATAAGGATGCACATGTTACATCCGGTATTAAACTATTGTGCATATACAAGTGGTGGATCTGGTTGCATAAACTGTATATGAAGAAATGTGACACAATATCATGACCATCTCACGGATGCTATAAATATATTGTCAGATGTATTCAACAAAGGCATTGGTTATAAACTGAATCAATTTATAATAAGAGAGAAAATGGAATGAATGGAAGTTGAGTAAGGCACAGTATGCGCATTGTCAGTGGTATACATATAAGCAGTTGTCAGCTGTAAACCTGTGGAGTTGATCGGAGGAAATGTGGTGTTGTAGATCATTAGATCAAACTGTTGTTTTAGTTATTTTATACTTTGTACAGTACATGTTTATAAATAAAACTTTGTTGCCTTAGACAATTGGGCACCATAATCAGAAAAACAGTTACTATTAAAAGAATGAAAAGTACATTTTTAACAACTTTCTATTGTTACAAAGTGATCTATAACATCAGATCATGTTTGAGTAACTATTTGTTCAAGCATGATAGTGGCAGCTTCAGTTATTGTGATGTATGGATAGCCTGTGCATTCATCATGAGTGGGGTCCATCAATAATTGATACTTGAAACTCCTCAAAAATCACTGAATCACTTTTGACCAAATTGGGCACAGAACATCCTGGTTTGAAGGGCTTAAAAATTTATACAAATGATTCTGAAAATATGGCAGCAATTAATAAAAACAGTAAAAGACCTCTAAATTGCGCTTTTTAGATAATGTTTAACATAATTTTATACAATTTCACAAAAAACAATCTGGTAAAAACTTTCAAAATAATACAGATAATATCTATCAACCTTGAAATGTCACCATGGTTAAAAACAAGAATTCTGAATAGAATTTGACTAAATTATACAGAACGCATCCTGGCATGAAAGCGTTTCAATTTATACAAATATTGCTGGTGATTATATATGGGTGCCATTACTAAAAATACAAAAATAAAAGTTTAAAGTTCTTATCGAAATCGACTGTAAAGAATTTGACCAAACTTGATAGAAAGCATCCCATCTCTCAGATTTGTATAAATAAAGCTAATCTGTCATCAAATAACGCTTTAGTTGAAGAAGCTACAGCTAGTTCTGATAGGTGGTTATTGTTTTACTGGACTTGAACAAAGAATAACCACCAATATGTAATGTTTTAATGTGCAACACGCCAGAAGTATAGCCCTTATATTCACATCGGCAAAACTTCACATGAAGATGATTATTAAATGATCAGTAAGGATCTAAGTAATACATGGGGAACAGATCTGGAATGTCTTCTTTTAAGTTGATACATGTACGTTATCAATGGCTGAGCATACTGACTGGATAAAATATTCAGCAAGGAATTGGTGCAGGGTGGGCTAGCAGAGTCAAACCTTATGAGTTGGTCATCTTGTGTTTTCTGATTTGTAGAAGGCAAGTGGGTATTTTCAGTAGTTTTGTTTGCCATTGGGATAAATAAGTGAATGTGCCTGCTGTGGCTATCTCAAATGAATTCTCAGTTTCAATAATAAGAGGAAAAGACTATTAATTATTTATGACTGCTGAAGATTAAAGTAACTTGTATTGGGTAAATATTGTTTTGCATTGATTATTGATTCTTCATCTATTGTAATTGATACATTTACATAGACTGACATTTGTATTTCGGTGGTAAGTAAAATTCCTGTTCTTTTCACTCAGAATTAAATCCTTCAGAACGCTCACATTTTCTGTAGTAATCCATGACATCAGACCAGAACACCTGCATCTCTAGCGACTGTTGACCCTTTTTTAAATTTCTGATGCATGCGTGGAAGGCAGCATCACTCCGCTACCACAAATGTAAACGAAAAAAGACCCCAAGATCTTACTTGTTGCACTATTCAGTAGGAAGGGAGGTACAGTCGATCAAACAACGGCAAATCCCCTTTTTAAAAATGTACCCGGATAAAATAGTTTGCTGAAATGTCAAAGAAAACATTGCCTTTGAAGCACCGATTGTTATGAAAACATGCTAAGTAAAGGGGAAAAAATCAGACTCAATCATGCAGTACAATTATTTGATGTTGCCACCACAATAAGAAACATTTGTTTGGTTCTCCAAAGCTGTCCTTCAGCGGTGACTTCAATAACGCATGCACCCATCATCAAAGAAAGCCGACTACAATCTTCAATAAACACAAAGAACCTTTCTTCAAAGGAAGTCAGTACCAAACTTAAATAAAAGCAATGGAATCTTATGGAGTGTTTCATTTTCCAACGTCACTGGAACACGTTTACTGTGCCGTGAAAGTTTCCCATTTGCAGGAAAAAAGTTTATGCTTACAAACACTACCAATGGCAGCTTAAAACGCAAACTAACTTTTACTGACTTGGGACATACTGAAAAGTAAATGTGCTTCATTCGTTACGTGATTGTTTTATTTTTTTCCACTGCATTCAGACCTATATGATCTGTGACAGAATTATGAATATTTTAAATCTGTGTGTGTGTGTGTGTGTGTGTGGGCATATTTTAGATTGAATTACTTGTATTGTGGATTCAATGTATGTGATGAGAGTCGCAGAGAGTACACGGTGTTGATACTCTATTCATACTATACATTAGACATTTATATATAAACAGTATACACGTATATGTACCAATGCGTGGGTCTCTGAATAAAGTAAAATATTATATATGCCCTCGCTGTTTTCACTACAGGTGTATTTCTCATTTAATATGCATCGATTTAAGATGGTATCTGTGCCAGTGAAGCACGTATTTTTGCGCCCGCATTTATTACCTACCTCCTCCCCTCCCCCCCGCAAATTTTTTTGGTACATACATCATTTTCTTCAGCTAACTGACCTGGTTGCTTATAAAATGGTTCGGTCTATAACACGGTCGGGTTCTTTGGCTCCCAACTACCGTGTTATAGTGGGGCCACACTGTATGGTCATATTTTGTTCTAAAATGAGTCTTCTGCCATGGTTGATTATGTGATGTGAAACCATGATGTAGCTCTAAAATTATCAAGATCAAACCATCGACTTGTTATCTTGAAAATCTTTTCTGGTTTATTGCATGGCATCTTGAGTGCTTTTGAGAAACATTTTGCACCAAGATAAAAAAAAATTGACATTTTGTGGAGATGGTGAAAAGAGCAGCTGTTGACACTCCCTTTTTCCCCCAGCAAAAGCAGGTGCTGTTAAGTGGTATTTGGGTGATTTTACTTATTGATAAACTTGATGGTGCCTGGTATTCCTCCTGTGGCTGTATAACATTTAGATAAATTGACAAAATCAGAATTGTTAGAGAAATTTTAGAAACTTTTATTCTGATTTAATTTAAAATTAAATCTTATCTAACAAAGTAAGAAATGCATACAATTGCAGTTTCACTATGTGGCTTGTAGACATGTTTTGGTACAGTGCTTGGCTGAGATCATGGGTATCTCTGCTACTGAATGACTTTAGAGTGAAAAAATTATGATAAAAGTATATATTAGAGCAGCCAGATGTAGATAAATAAATGCAGTAATAAATAAAATATCTCCAGCGTGCACAGATACCATAATTTTTGCATTTATTGATGAGAACAAAATAATAAAAAAAATTGGGGCTATTTTTATACTACCATTCTGTTTCATCATCATCACTTTCCTTGAAGCAGCTCTATGTAATTTTAGCAAAGTTAAGAGCAACAAAATACAACATTATGAACTTATTAAAGACAAAGCAACATATAATCAAAGGCCAGAAAAGCATACCTTTAAAATTTTGCAAGATTTAATACCCGAAAATATTAGTCACACATATAACTTGTATAATTACAACAAAGACACCAAGAAGAAAATAATAGCCCACAGATAATAAAACATGCTAAAACTGTTTTATTGCACAGATACAGCGTGTAAGAAAGGTTCATTTTTTTGAAACTACGAGTCTTAATTTCAGTGTACTGAATTCTGTGTTCACAATGTTATTTCTCATCATGTTTAAGTCAGAATATGAATCTCTGAGGTCAGTGTTATAAATGTTCATTAAATATAAGCTCAAGGTGTGCAACCAGTGTATAAAAAAATTGTTTAAATATATTCAATTTTTGGCATATAAGTAACACTTTTGGGACCCATGTTTGGCCAGGTACTACAGTAAAAACTGTCTTGAGAGACCACTGCAATGAGAGGTCACTTGTCTTCAGGGACAAGATTCTCCATGAATAGATTTATTGATTATAATGTCATGATCTGTCATGAGAGATCATTATTTTATCTAAGTGTGGTCTTTCAGGACAGGTTCTCATGTAGAGTATTCCAGCAGTTTCATATTGTAACTAATTGTCATATCATTGCAACTAGTTGGAGATTGTGTCTACATCAGTTACTGTATATACTTGCTCACAAACCCAACTGCAAACTGCACAGACCCATATCTGCCATAACACAGTGCGCTGGCACAGCTGTGTCTGTGCAGTTTGTTGGTAGTAAATAGATCAAACAGCACAGACACTGATTTGTAGGCATGACTTAAACATTGTATTTTAGTTTGAATAGAGTGTTGCATTTTTTTGTCATATAACATGTCTGTTAATATGTCAACCGTTTTTGCACATCAATTTCAGGATCTGTTCTAGGATGTTTGCAATTGCTGGATTCATGCTTTATTTTAAAATATCAAATAAAAAATCAGTAATGTGTGTAAATCATGGAACATTCTTGTAAGCCCTACATCATTTACTTCATGAAATCTCTCCTACATTTAGAAAGGCTCCTTCTAGTCTGAGCTTTTGACAAGAATGTAATAACGTAAACTGGATATTTTACTTCCTGGTTCAAAAGCTGATTGTTTTTTGTTTGTGTTTCTGGGTTATTTTGTGAACAACACAAAACACAAACTTATGGTACAAGACAGCCTTAATTATCAAGATCTTTGTCATGTCATGCCTTTTAGAATGCATTATTATTGTGACAATTCATGATACTTTTGATTATACAGCTTAATGTTCTCATTCATCAACTACAGTCTGTTTCTGATGAATCTCAACTGCCCATAATATTGAATGTACAAAATGTTAAGGCCAAAAATGTAAAGTTTTCTTAAGTTTTATTGTAATGGTGTACTCATTATGTACATTTTAAATTCTAAAAAATTTAAGTTTTATAATTTTGTTCTTTGTTATCATCATTTTGTTATGCATCTGATATAACTGATTGTTCATAAAAGTAGGAACAGCTATTGCTGGTAAGAATAAAAACCTGTTTCTTTGGGTAAATTTGTGTTGCGGGTATTGCCTGCCAGACAATTGCTTGCAAGTCATAGGAGGTTAACCTTGGGTGGCAACCAATTACAGCTTGTTCATGGGCTATTAAATTTACCGAGCGATACCCATCTATTGGAAGCCAATCATGTCTTGTCCTTGTGCAGATCAGTGTACTAAGCAACACATGTTTAGGGTGCGGAAAACCCCCACTGTCCTTATGGTATTAAATCTACTGAGTAACACCAGTATAGTGGCAAGCACTCCTTGTACTTGTGTTGTTAAGTCTATTGAGCAACATCTGTGTGGTGGCATGTAATCACACATTGTCCTTGTGTTTAATCTACTGAGCAACACCATTGTAGTTTGCAGTCAGTCACTCCTTATACTTGTGTTGTTAAATCTATTGAGCAACATCTGTGTGGTGGCAGATAATCACATCTTGTCCTTGTGTTAAATCTACTGAGCAAAACCTGTAGGGTGGCAGCCAATCAGACATTGCCCAGTGTTGTTAAATCAATCGAGCAACACCAGTGTTGTGGCCACCAATCATATCCTGTCCTTAAGTTTGTTAAATCTACAGAGCAACACTAGAGTGGTAATTCTTCAAAAGTGCTTGTATGGAAACAATGTACAGTAATATCAAACTTTAAAAAAAGCCTAAAATTACATAGGAATATGCAGTGGTGGATCCAGAAATTTCATTTATTGGGTGATAAGTGTCGTGCAGACAAATAGATGTGAGGTCGATGGGATGGAACCCCAGATGGGCATCCAGAGGGTCAAAGCCCCAAGAATCTTCTGCATTTTAAGCATTTCCAGAGCATAATTTTAAACATCTGACTGTAAAGAAAATTATTCTATGAAACATTCTGGTTGTTTCATACTCTTTTTTTTTGGAGGGAGGGAGTGTAGTGTGTGTGTGCTAGCTTTGCCTTCCCACCTGCATCTGGCTCCACTATGTCCAAAAATAACTTGCAGATTAAGTGGGTCTATAATTGTCAAGACATTCAAAACTTGGAGAAAATGTAATTGTATGGCATATAAAGGGAAAGCACCAATTATCTTGAATTTGTTTCATTAGCAAAGTTTATATGGATCTAATACAGTGCTGTGCCCAGACGAGGATTGTGTTTGGGAATAATTCCCCTCTAACCATTTTTTAAGTGCATTGAAAATTTTGGGGGAACATTAGTAAACTTACCATAATAAAGATTTGCATCATCAGTTTTTGTTTATTTTTATTTGTAATTATGTTTCTTTTATCAGACATATAGCAGTGCATAGATCAGAATCAGATATGTAGCAAGCAGTATGTAAATCAGAATAAGATATGTATCAATTTATAGATCAGAATCAGATATGTAGCAATGCATAGATCAGAATCAGATATGTAGCAATGCATATATCAGAATCAGATATGTAGCAATTTATAGATCAGAATCAGATATGTAGCAATGCATAGATCAGAATCAGATATGTAGCAATGCATAGATCAGAATACGATATGTAGCAATTTATAGATCAGAATCAGATATGTAGCAATTTATAGATCAGAATCAGATATGTAGCAATGCATAGATCAGAATAAGATATGTAGCAAGCAGTACATAAATCAGAATCAGATATGTAGCAGTACATAGATTATAATCAGACAGGTAGAAATACATAATCAGACATGTAGCAAGGACCAGATCAGAATCTGACATGTAGCAATGCATATATCAGAATCAGACATGTAGCAATGCATATATCAGAATCAGATGTGTAGCAATGCATAGATCAGAATCAGACATGTAGCAGTGCATATATCAGAATCAGACATGTAGCAAAGCATAGATCAGAATAAGATATGTAGCAATTTATAGATCAAAATCAGATACGTAGCAATTTATAGATCAGAATCAGATATGTAGCAATGCATAGATCAGAATCAGATATGTAGCAATGCATAGATCAGAATAAGATATGTATCAATTTATAGATCAGAATCAGATATGTAGCAATGCATAGATCAGAATCAGATATGTAGCAGTGTATAGATCAGAATAAGATATGTAGCAATTTATAGATCAGAATCAGATATGTAGCAATTTATAGATCAGAATCAGATATGTAGCAATTTATAGATCAGAATCAGATATGTAGCAATGCATAGATCAGAATCAGATATGTAGCAGTGCATAGATCAGAATAAGATATGTAGCAATTTATAGATCAGAATCAGATATGTAGCAATGCATAGATCAGAATCAGATATGTAGCAATGCATAGATCAGAATCAGATATGTAGCAGTGCATAGATCAGAATAAGATATGTATCAATTTATAGATCAGAATCAGATATGTAGCAATGCATAGATCAGAATCAGATATGTAGCAATGCATAGATCAGAATAAGATATGTATCAATTTATAGATCAGAATCAGATATGTAGCAATGCATAGATCAGAATCAGATATGTAGCAATGCATAGATCAGAATCAGATATGTAGCAATGTATAGATCAGAAACAGATATGTAGCAATGCATAGATCAGAATCAGATATGTAGCAATGCATAGATCAGAATCAGATATGTAGCAATTTATAGATCAGAAACAGATATGTAGCAATGCATAGATCAGAATAAGATATGTAGCAATTTATAAATCAGAATCAGATATGTAGCAATTTATAGATCAGAATCAGATATGTAGCAGTGCATAGATCAGAATAAGATATGTAGCAAGCAGTACATAAATCAGAATCAGATATGTAGCAGTACATAGATTATAATCAGACAGGTAGAAATACATAATCAGACATGTAGCAAGGACCAGATCAGAATCTGACATGTAGCAATGCATATATCAGAATCAGACATGTAGCAATGCATATATCAGAATCAGATGTGCAGCAATGCATAGTTCAGAATCAGACATGTAGTAATGCATAGATCAGAATCAGACATGTAGCAATGCATAGATCAGAATCGGACATGTAGGAATGCATAGATCAGAATCAGACATGTAGTAATGCATAGATCAGAATCAGACATGTAGGAATGCATAGATCAGAATCAGACATGTAGTACATAGATCACAATCAGACATGTGGAAATACATCGATCATAATCATAAATGTAGCAAGGACCAGATCAGAATCTGTGCATAGATCAGAATTGGAAATGTAGCAATTTTTAAAACTCTGTGTTCTTAAACCAGATAACAGAAAAGAGTGAAACCAACAAGTTTAGTAATTTCAACAAATTTACTCCTCTAGAATACAAAGTGAAATATTAAAAGGAACTTACAGTATTATGAATTAAGTCCCAAATGTTCCTAAGGTTGAATCACAAGTCCAAAGTATAGCATGCTCCAAATTAATTCCAGTGAGGTTCTGAATAAATTTCAATCTTTAATGTGCTGATATATCAAGTCTTAAATGTGCTGATATGCCAACAGTCTCGATGTATCATAATGCTATATCCAAAATGTAATTAAATGAATTCAAAATAATTTCAAAATAGTAATCTAGTCCTAAAGTCATGGAGCACTTTATAGTTCCAATTGAATAACTTAAATAAATAATTCCTCAGAAATTTTAACTGAACACAATTAAAAGACTGATTCCAATACAGATGTAAAGATAGGAATGAATAATTCTGATATGAATAACCTTAATATAAAAACCTAAGACACAAGAAGAGGACCAGGATGAGGGTCAGAAGTTCATTTGTAGAACATTCTAAGTTGTCAACAAGATCAGGTTGTTTACTTAAATTTTAATATAGAACATAGCAGATATCAAGTAGATCTGGAATTTTTACTGGGAGAACTAATACCCTGAACTCCAATCCAAGTAAACATGTTTACCAACAGGTACTAATTACAGGGTTAGAAGCAGACCTCATAAACCTCGTAAAAATTCAAATATCATTTTGACCTTGGAAATCTAGAAGAAACCCTAGACAAACTGAATGAAACCTAAAAAAGAAGTCTCCTACAAATTTGAAGGAAAAAAATGAATTGCTCTACCCTGGCTGAAAAAAAAATGCTTTTTTGCAAACGTTTTTTTTAGGCTGGCTTAGTTTCTTAGCACTACCAGATATTTGTTTTTCAGTTATTTATTAATTGTCACTCTATTTTCATTTTATTTAGTAGCAAACTCAAAGCATACTTTATCAGATTTTTAATAAATGTTATGCCCACCATGGAGATAATCTTATAACTGGTTTTTGTATTGGACCTAAAAAAATTTGAAACCTTCAAAAAAACACCGAAACTCCCCTCAGATTTTGAAATTTTATTTTACTTCTCACCCAGTAATTATATTAAAATAGAATCTACAATCGTAGCCAAAAATGAGCTGCAGCATATTTAATATGTTGTTTACAAAATGACCCTTACAAACTATGATCATGGATGATCATGGATAAAGGCAAAACACACAACATACAGGGTTCCTACGCTACCGGGAAATCGGGAAAAAGTCGGGAGAGATGATAATTTTTATCCCGACCATGAAAAGTCCTTGAAATTTGCAAATATTGACGAAAGTCTGGAAAAATCCAGGAATTTTCCGCCACCACTTGATGCCCAAAACAATTAGTTATGGATTCGTAACTGAGCTGATTGTGAGTTAAATTTATCGAGTTGTAAGCAGAATATTAGGAGGTTGCACTATGGATATGTGGGTGCTTGCCATAAATATATTTATTGAGACAATCCAAACGCTGAGTGGATTAGATTTGTCTAGCAGACATTTTTTTGCACAGACAGCTTGATATCTGTATCTTTGTTATATGGAAGGTATGAAAACCAGTCTAGCATCACAAGAGGCCAACATGGTGGCGGCAGAGCATAGCCACTTAGAAGATGGGCAAGCAAACTTAAATGTTGTTAAATAGAGTTATACCTGCATGAAATTGATATGAAAATTATTTATTTTCTCAGAAATTGTGAGTATTAAAATCGTTATGTCTGCTGAAAAACAATAAAACTAAGGCGCTGTTGAAATTTGAGCTGGTACTAGTGATTTCGATTGCTAATCGCATGAGCACACAGAATCTCACAACCGACATTTTCAAATATTGTCGGAAAAAAAAAAAAAAATATTAAATGCAAGTCGCATACTGGTTGTAATAAAAATACAAAAGCGAAAGAGCACAAAATTCTCTATATTTATTAGGAGACCAACTTCCGGAGTTATGTTGTATCATGTGACTACTAAGTTGACATGTGCTCTTTAACGCAGGGAGCATACGAAGCAGGGAACCAGACTACTCTGCTTCATGAATCAGACTGGCCAAGTTTCTTGTCACTGTTCTTGAAATAAATGTGTTGAGACTTATATGTTCTTTCTGGTTTTTACAAATTGTATCAGACTTTCATTTAATATAATTGAATTTTGTACAACATCATTGAAAAGGAGTTTGTTGTTGATATCGCATGACTATTGGACTTCGATGTTGCTGTTCGAGATTTGTGAAGTCGTGTGACTAGTAAAGCAAATGGCGAGTACTGGGTCAGGTTTCATCTATGCTGAGTTTTGTCTAGTCTGTTAGCGGATTATAGACATAACAATTATAATACTTGCCATTTTTGAGAAAAAAAATAATTTTCCTATCGATTTCATGCAGGTATAAGTGGATATAACATAGTTTAAATTTGCTAGGCCTGCTGGTAAGCTATCTTATGGTGGCGGCAAATTTCAAATTTTGGATATGTAATTGCTCTGACCCCACACTCCAACCTAAATGTCCAAATGTGAAAAATGGGGTTAGAATATTGGAGGAAACCTGGATTAGAAACATTTCAAATCTCTGAGCTGAACTTTGGTGCGAAACTATTACACAGTGACATGTAGCTTGAAGCACTGCTTTCAGATCTTAAATAGAATGCAAGAGAAATGGGAAATTGTCATCCCTTTTATTATATATTAAGAAACGATAAAAGCCCTTGTCTCAGTACAGGTTTGGGGACTGGTTTATTGAACTACAAGAAGACAAGTTGATTTTACAGAAAATCGAGTCTTTGTTTATACAACAATATATAATTTTGAAGGTCTTTTGTCAAAATTTAAATCAACCCTTTTGTAAATGTTTCTAAATGATGGAATTTTTAACCAAATCGTCTTAAGGAGTTTAGGTTGGTTGAAAAATCTTGTTTGAGATTTTATTGGCACACAAATTCAGGGTTAAACTTTTTTCGTTACAAGATAAGATTATAATACTTTGCATTTATTGGGGTTTTTTCATACTGTAATAGGAAATGTTTACTTTGTATAACATGCACATATAATGCTATAGAATTCTTTAGAATTAAAGGTTTGAAAGGAAACAAAACTAATTTATGCTCATTATGTTGTTTCCACATAGCAACATAATGCAGGTCAGCAAAGTAAAGTTAGAATTTTTATTCTGTACATTGAAATGGCTTTAAATGCCAAATATAGGAATATAGTCCGACCCATTTCGTGTGATTCATTTTGTGGCTTTGTACATGATCATCTTTTCTGACATGTTTTGGAGAGTCTTGAAAGAGAAACATCTTTAGATTTGGAAAATGCATGTTTTATGATCCAAAATGTTCTTTAATTCCATTCAGTAATGGTCATATGTAAACCTTGAAAAAATTAATTTCATCCTGGAAAAAACCTGGAAAAGACCTGGAAATTTATATTTAGAAAAGTGGGGGAACCATGACCATAGGTATACATAACACAAGGAGCAGATCAGAATCAGACGTGTAGTAATGCACTGATCAGAATAAGATCTCTAAACTTGAGGTGTTCTTTTTGACTCATTTCAGGACAAGTCTTGTAGCATATTGTGTGGTGAAAAAGGGCCATAAACCTACAATAGCAGCAACTCTCTTAAGCAATGCATAGATCAGAATCAGACATGTAGCAGTTCATATCAGAATCAGATGTGTAGCAATTCATAGATCAGAATCAGAAATGTAGCAGTTCATTGATCAGAATCAGACATGTAGCAATGCATAGATCAGAATCAGACATGTAGCAATGCATAAATCAGAATCAGATGTGTAGCAATGCATAGATCAGAATCGGACATGTAGCAATGCAGTGATCAGAATCAGACATTTGACAGTTCATAGATCAGAGTCAAATACATAACAATGAACATATCAGAATCTGACATTTAGCATATGCATACAGAACTCGGCATGTAAGATGTTCTGTTTGACTTATTTTAGGATGAGTCTTATAGCCTATTGTGTGCTGAAAAAGGGCCGTAAACCTACAACAGCAACAACTCTCTTTAGGAACTGTAAATATTTTATGTGCAAAGCTGAAAGCTAGGGAAATTTTATGATCTAGTCTTTATAAAAATGTCTAGAGATTGCCATCTTTTGTAACTCATCAGATGACCCCGTTGAATTGTCTGCTGAAACTTGTTTGTTGGGAAGAAAGTGCTGTGTCTAATATGTCTGAAGTGCTTTCACAGTCATTGACTGATTTGCATTTGTTTTGCCATGCTAATTCTTGTGATAGAGAAACCCATCACAAATTTAACATGCATACATTGATTGAACCTCTAAAAGTTTGCCAAAAGTGCACCAGTCTGTCAATTCATTACTGTGTTACTGCTAATTTCAGGGCATGTGGATGCATTACAACACACTCAAACCAGTCATAACATTATCAGCTAGTCACTTGTACCATCTGTACTCATAAGAAATGCTTACTGTACTAAGGGTACTAAAATGAAACAAGCAGACAAATGTCAAAACTGAAAAGAGGGTACAGTGTGAACATTTTTTTAGGAAACCTTGAATGAAGTATGGTATTTCTGATAGTGTGCCCTGAGCAAATTGTATAAACTGATTCTGTGTCACATTTCAACTCCCCCTGGCCTTAGAGCTACCTTAAAAATTTCTTAAAATCGTTGCATCAGCTAATTTGTGCAGGTCTGTCATAGATTGGAATCATCTTTATCTTATGAATCAAATTAGACATAGTTGTCATTTTTTATTGTTAATTAGTATTTTAGACTTGATCACAGCTTTCATTGTTAATTGGTATTTTAGACTTGATGACAATTTTCCCACATTTCTGGCTCCACAGTTCTAGAAGGATTCTCATACACAAATTCTGATGTCAGTTGATCAGGATATAACATTGGCCAATAAGATGTCAGAGGTCTAAAATTAATTCAGAGTTGGAGTATTAGAATAGTTGTATAGTAGTATATTGGGATGTTGTTGATAGTATTGTTTAGCATTGTCTTATTTTGTTGTTTTTTTATTAGAGATCTGAAAGGTTGCAGAAAATGTGATCTCATTTATTTTTTTCACATTGAAAGCTTTTCTGAAGTCAAACCTGCTTGTCAAGGTCATTTGTTTAAGGCAGAGTCCACAGGTTTTAAATTTTTAAAGAAAGAACCTCAAGTAGAAAGCAGTTGTCTTTAGAGGCTGCATTTCTTGCCTTCTGAAGTGTGACCAGCTTTAAGGACCATTGACTCATTGAACTCCTGTACTCAAAGTGTACTGGACTGTTGTATCTTCACCTCTTCTGTCTCCTCCTGTTTCTTCATGTCCTCTTCTCCTGATGCAGATTCTTATAATTAAATGAGCAATATTAATTCTTCAGAGGTTATACCATGCTGACTCCATTAAGCCTTTCATCATGGGGGCACATCATATATCATCACATGAAATGAAGTGCTTTACAGTTGAAAGATTTCAAGGATAACCAATCATTTGTGTGCCTACTGTAAATTTGTAACAGATGTGGTTATACGCTCTTATCCAGGCATGCCTCATCAATTCTTCTTAGTGCCTTGGTGCAATAATGTTGTTTTGGACCTTGTGTCTATTTCTCTCAAGGTGTGTCCAGTAAAATTTACTTTATCATCCACTGACCTTGAGAGTTCCAATTCAAGGTCTGTCAGGTAATATTTGTCCTGGTTTTCAAAGTAAATGACCAATATCCAGCTGCACTTCCATTGTTTGATTCGTTGGTCCATTTTGTCCTGTTTTGTTCCTCTTCTGGACTTGTTACTGTTGGTTTCATTATTTTTAGAGTTGTTCTTGAACAAACACTTGGCTGTTCTCATTTCTGGTCTTTGTTGTTTTCTGTGAATTTACTCCATATAAAAGTACATTGAAAATTTGTTTGGTCTTTTCAGATATTTCAAAGGAGTTTTGTACTTGTTAATTATCATTAGGAATGCTCTTCTTGCTTTAGGCAACTGTTGTGCCACAGGATGTATCTCATGATGTTCTAGCTAACAGTCTTGGACTTCTTGAAAGAGTGTGGTTTATGAAAAAAATATACTATGTATTTTAATTATTTTACTGTTTATTCTCTTTGTTTTATTGTTATGCCTTGTACTTTGCTGATATGCCAGTAAACCATGCAGTTATTAGTATTTGCATACATACATGCATTCTTGCATGCTTCCTCAATGTTAGTTTGTATGACCCTTTCTTTGTGTCTATTCTTGCCTTGGATACTTCCAAAGTTGGTAAACACCTCAGCTTCTAGGCTTTCAAAATCACTGTTCCGTTGTATTTCTGGTTCTTTTTTGTTGATGTCAAGTCATACATCAGCTATAGCTGTACAATTATGATCAAAGATAGATACAATTTTGTGATAAGAATGGCTTGTCATCCAGCATGAGCTTTTCTTGGGAGATATATGGTCATGCATTTGTTGTGGCAGTGGAACAAGTTAAGCACCTGAAGCAGATTTGTGGCATTTTTATGGTTCCTGCAGAGGATGTGGATGCCTTATTAACAGGATCATTCACTTTATTTGCCTCTGCCTGTTTGGTACCAGACAGAGTTTAGTTGACAAATTACACACAAAGAGAAGATATAATATTACCAATATCTTTAAAACCAATTTGGTTACAAAAATTTGTTACTAGTTACAGTCGTCCAGAGTTATATCTAGACTGGAAAATTGTAATCAGTAGAGCAGAAACAAACAACTAAGGATTCAGATCAGAATAAATTTTTATACAAATAGAAAATAGGTATTCAAATACACCTCTCCCTCGATAACTCACGCACATCGGGGTCCAAAAACACAGACCGCACTATAAGCGAGGGCACGAGTTACTGAGGGACCTCCAAAAAACCCGCTAGACATCCAGAAAACCGCGTGTTTGGGGTTGGGGGGAGGGGGAACTGGACTGTTCAATGGCTGAATCCTCATTTTATAATTGAGTCAAGAAAAATCATCAATAAAGCACTTTTTCTGATGAAGTTGTTCGTTATTATCTATATATCACATTTATTTTCAAAATGTCCAACGTCTGAAAGATCGATAACATGATTGCAACTGGTTTTAACAACCAAACACGGTATGCGAAAGCATTCGTGTATTGCGTCATGGCTTTTTGTTTTGTTGATTAGTCTGGTTCCCGGAGTGTTGTATAATAGTATTTCACGAAACTAGGAGTCTGCGAAGCAGGGAAGCAGACTAACTGATGATACACTACCAAACAAGATTCCTTTTTATCAAAAACACGTAACATTTACTTCGTCAGTCAATTGTCTACGTCGAAACTCAATTTTTGTATTTTTCAATTAGTAAAATATTCATGCCGTGATTTCATTGCAAAAGTAATAGTGAAACTTCTTATCATGCTTGAGATATCTCTATGTGCGAATTCAAGAATTCTCTGAAACTCGTTTTTCCCACAACGGTCTGTATCTGTGAAACAAAGCTCATTATTTTACGAACTCATTTCGCTTGGCTGCCTTGCAATCTTTAATCACATTTATGATTGAGTAGGTAATTTTTAAGGTAGTTTAATTAGATATGTACACAATATAATGTATCACTGTGTTCGATTGATCAAATGAAATGAGTTACCCGACATACGACCGGTGCCGCTGGTTCTTAAGCATGTAGGATTTGTATGCCTTTTGCCTTTTTTTTCAATTCCACCTGCTTTATTTGATTTAGAAGACTTAATTACCATGATAATAGAAAAGGAGGCCTTCTTTTTATTTAGTGCAACAATACAACAGATGCTTCCGCTAGTCCGATATCAAAACACGGTGGGGACTTAATTAAGTTCTCAGCGAAATGCTCGCGGACATAGCTGTTACAGTAGATTGACACATTTTACGTTTAATTACAAGAGGACACATTGCATTTATGATGATTACACTTAAAAGGAACTAAAAGATAGAACTAGAACAGAAATTTCAATTGATAAAATTTTTTATTTAATTGGTATTTATTTATTAAAGTACTGCCTTCACTTGGCGTAAGTGACATTTTCATTAATCGAAATGTCCTTGAATATTGTTAATTGCGGTTTACTAAGAATGTCGTTTGAAAAGAAAATGTAACAAATTATATGACTTCTTATTAAAAGTCGCTATTTCATAATGTTGATTAAATTTCCAGGTCCTCTCTACCGTTTTCGACGATAAAACAAGCAGTATAACAAGTTTCCATTACCAATTTCGATCGCGATTTTCTTCAAGTTCAACCACTACGGATAAATTTTTTGTATTTTCTGGTTTAAAAATTGGGATCCACGCCTGACCCCGCGTTATAAGCGGATTCGCGAGTTATTGAGGGAGTGGTGTATTTTTGTTTACCAAATGAGTTTTACAGCATTTTTACATGAAACTAAACAAGGAAACAATTTCAAACCTGCTAAGTCACATGAAATTCCCTCTCACATTGCAATTGAAATGTCAGACTTCTGACTTGTCACATAGTTCATGACATCAAAATGTCAAACTTCCGAGTTGTCACATTGTGCATGACATTGAAACGTCAAATGTCTGAGTTGTCACACTGTTCATGACATTGGCATGTCTGTTAACTCATTTTCCCCATGAGATTCTTTTCGTTTTGGAGGGAACTGTGGGTAGGAAATGTGCTTGGTAGATTACATCTGATTGCATTCTAGCATCTGTTTCTGACATAATTATTTTGCTGGATGCCTTCGTGTCTAAAAAGATGTATTTGATTGGCTATTTTGCATGTGCAAAAGGTCAAAATGATATTCTTTGGCTTAC
Source organism: Megalonaias nervosa (assembly GCA_016617855.1). NCBI lineage: Eukaryota > Metazoa > Mollusca > Bivalvia > Unionida > Unionidae > Megalonaias > Megalonaias nervosa. The sequence goes on from JAECUM010027634.1 coordinate 31,493, forward strand.
TGGACTCAACAGTTTTTGTCTCCTGGTCCCTTTTCACTCCAAAATGTGAAACGTATCCTACCTTTTGCAAAGGTTCATCATTCATGTGTAGTTCGACAGACTGGCATGTTTTAGATCTAATGGAAAAAAAAGTCTAAAATCCAGACACAAACTCTGGTTCCAAAACTGATAATTTTCAGCCTTTAAAAAATTGTCAGAAAAATCGTTTTTCCTGCTGGTTTTTTTTTTTTGCGCGAGGAGAAAGTCTGTATTTTTTAATATCATTGTAGAACCAAATCTATCTTATGTTTGGTTATACCACTGGCTTTGGTATGTCACTGATGTTGGTGACCTCTGAACTAGAGTACTACCTTATGGTGTGTAAATGTGGCACATGGGGATGATGAATTAATTGATGTTCAGCCATGAAAAGATGTTGTTAATTTATGAAAGATTATGGTATAGAACTGTAGTCACATCAAAGTCAGCATCATTATGTAGTATTTGACATACCAGAATTTAATTACAATCGGCCATTGTGTTCATGCATTTTTTATTGTGAAATTACTTCCCAGAACATTTTTCAGAGGTATTCCATGCATTAAACTGAGCAATTAAAGTTAATGTCCTTCTTTACTGATACAGCTGACCCGACTCAAGCGATATTTGCATTCCCGAGAGAGTGGTTGCATAACTCAAAATAGCGTTATTAAAAATATTTGGTTTCGCTGCCTTTAATTTTCATTGAAAAATATGTAATTCATCTAACTTTAATACCATTCATTTTAGCTGTTTTCAAATCCCAATTTTTGTTTTTGACAAATAATTTCATAATTTTTTTCATCTTTACTAACAATAAATTAAAACTGTGTTAATGCAGAATTCATGCAAGTCAAAATTGCATTATGTTGGCGGATACGTGTAGTCCGTCTTTAACACTAAAGGAACACTTTTGGTCATAATAAGCTTGAACCTGTGTTCATTCTGTTTTCAGTCAGAATTCTTAGAAATTTATGAAATGTGTATACCTGTGACTAGATGTCCGAGTTCATAGTTTTTTAAGTGCAATGGGTGGGGGTCATTAAATACCAAGGTAGACAAAAAAGGATAGATTTTAATGTACCCATTCATAATTATATATATATATATATATATATATATATATATATATATATATATATATATATATATATATATATTTCAGAATTGGGATTAAAAAAACAACACAAACCTGAATCAGTAAAATAATAAAATAAAATAGAGATAAACAGTCATACATACAATGATATTGTTATAAAGGATATTTTATTTTATTATTTTACTGATTCAGGTTACATTAGAGACTCGTGTATCTTTTAGATCCTGTCATATATATATATAATTATATAATTGTTATGATGATGCATATCATTTATGATGTTACGTAATGACGTAATTGTTATTTTAAAATGTAAAGACGTCATCCATTTGTTTCAAAATATTTTGTGCCTGAAGAAGCATGTTTTAAATGCGAAACTAGTTGCACAGAATTATCGGCATTTGTGATGTTTTTTATCCCAATTCTGAAATTTTTCAACAACATAGTGGCATCAATTTATGATCCGCTGAGAGAAACGACGTCTTTGAAATATCAAATACTAAAACTATCTGAGAAACAAATGAAAAGCAGCCTTCACAGCAGTTTCTTGAACAAATGTGTTGAGGAGGGGATCGTACCATCGGGTTTACGACTGAAAATGAAAATTTATATAGGAAGCGGAAATGATGAATTCCAAAATTCTATCGACAGTTTATTACATAAAGTCTCTCTGAACATATGCGAGAGATTAGCAGATGAACAACAAAAAAGATCACTAAACCTAGGAAAACAAATGGAAAATCTTAGGGATGAACTGAAGAAGAAACTTGATGGGCAAAGCCTTTTCAATTTCGAAGTATACCAGAAAACAGATTCAACAAAAAATAATATACTTCTGAAACAGAATGAAAAACTGAACAATTTACGAAAGAGCAAAGAAGAAAAAGTCAACAAGTTAAAAAAAACTGGAGAACAGCATATAATCCATAAACAACCAAAAATACAGCAGCAGAAAAGCAACAAATCATCACAACAACAGAATAAGGAACGACAAGAATAGAAGTATTCAAAACCCAAAGAAACTACAGCAACGAACATTAATACACATATAGCACCTCCCAAAACATCAGTAAACCAAAGAGTCAACTTAAATAGGAATTTTGTAAATTCAAACAAGAATCAACATGATGAACAACAGCGAAAAAACTTGACTCCCCAGGGCACAACAAAGAAGACATACGCAGAAGCCGTAAAACAGGGGGAATCAGAAACAGTGACCATGAGAAAGACATTGACAAACCTGGTCAAGATTCTACAAGGGCTAATAGAGACGACGTCAAAAGACAAAAGAATAGGAGGTTCCATAGATTCAAAAGTAGAAGAGAATGGAAGAAAGAAAAAAAGCGAAGAAAACAAATTAAGAGAGGTAAAGAAACCGTGTTAAACCTCTCACGTAGAAGATTAACTGATAATGACTATATATTGTTAGGAAAAGGGCTAAAATATTGTCCCAAACCAAAATATCACAATAAAATTAAATTAGCTGAAGAAATTTTTAACTTTTCTAGACGCATAAAATTAAAAGAATTTTTTTATGATAAAGCATACAACAATTCAGAGGTTAAATCGGATTCTTTTCGTTCTAAAAAAAAAAAAGGGTTATTTCAACACAATTAAATCATCTTTTACACCACCTAGTAGACGTAATTCCTATTTAGAGTTTTATATTGACGCAATCACAAAAAAGATATTACATGGGAATCATCAAAAGCGATATTACAGTAATATTTCTAAGGACGAAATTAAGTCTTTATATAATCTAATGAATGACGACAGTATAGTGATTAAAAAAGCTGATAAATCAAACACTATTATTATTATGAATCAGGAAGATTATGTTAAAGAAGTTGAACGTCAATTAAATGAGGAAAAATACTACAAACATATTAACGAAGACCCGTCAATAGAAATTAAATCGAAAATTTCAACTTGCATTAATGAGATCGCTAAAAATAATAATTCCATATATGAGGAATTTGATACTTTCCCTCTTAACATACGTACACCTCAATTCTACATATTACCCAAAACTCATAAAAATCCTGACCATAATTTACCTTTAAATTATCCAGGATGACCCATTATATCAGGTTGTAATTCATATACTGAAAACCTATCCAAATTTATTGATAGTGTTTTACAACATTTAATGAAATCACTTCCGTCATACATTAAAGATACTACTACTGATTTCATTAAAAAGTTGAAGTCTGTTCCACAGCTATCTGATAAATTAATCCTGGCATCATTAGACATAATATCACTATATACCAACATTCCACATACAGATGGCATTGAAGCGTGTAAATATTTTCTTGATAACAATCCTAATAATAGCACACTATCTAGTGAAGATATTTGTAAAATAATAAAACTTATCTTGGAAAATAATTATTTTCAATTTAATAATACAAATTACATCCAAATAATGGGTACAGCAATGGGTAGTCCTGTGGCTCCTTCATATGCTTCTCTTTTCATGGGTAAATTAGAAAAAGATTTCCTTCAAAAAAGAAAGTTTAATCGATCTGTTTGGTTTAGATTTTTAGATGACATATCTATGATCTGGAACCATTCAACTGAAGAACTGGAAAAATTCATTGATTGCCTAAATCATTTTCATCCGACAATTAAATTTACTTATACTGCATCTAGTATGCATGTTTCATTTTTAGATATAAATGTAGTTAAAAATATTGACAACACTATCTCTACAAATATTCATGTCGAGGAAACTAATATCCACCAGTATGTGGAATATTCTTCATGTCATGTAAAAACGGTATACCATATAGCCAGGCCAGAAGATACTGACGCATTATTTCAGATGATTGTCAATTACAAAATTCGTTCAATGATTTAAAAACATATTTTCAAAACAGAAATTATCCTAAACATATCGTTGATTCTGCGCTGAACAAAGCCCGTAATCTTACTCAACATGAGGCTTTAAACACAGAAAATTGTACAAAAGAGAAAAATTTAATTCCTTTTACAATACAATATAATCCTTCAGTACCTAATATAGGCCTTATAATTAATAAATATTGGAGTCTCCTAAACTTATCAAATAAAACCATGTAAAATCACTTTACAACAATAAACCAATTCTTGCTTATAGAAGACCAAGAATTTGCAAGATTTTCTAACTAGAACTAAACAAATAGAAAATAAAAAAAGATGATTCTCGTCATCTAAATGTAATAGACACTGGTGCTCTCAATGTGCAAACATAAGAGAAAGTGCTTCTTTCAGTAGCGCTAATACTAAAGGTAATTTCTCTACGTTATAACACTTAACTGCATATTGACTGATATGATTTATTTGATAACCTGTAAAAAATATAACATGCAATACGTTGGACAAACACTTCAACAAGATTCTAAAAGAATGAATAATCATCGTTTTCATATAAAAAATTATAGAGATCCTCAGTTTTCCTCTAATATTTCAACACATTTTAATACCAATAACCACTCTCTACTCGATTTTTCTTTCATGTCATTAGATATTGTGCATGGAGACATGAATAGACTCATAAAAGAAACTTGCTGGATTCATAAATTAGATACTTTGTATCCTAATGGCCTTAATACCAATGCACTATATAAAAATGTGTAAATATTTTAATTTTTTTTTTTATTTTTTAAAATTTGTTTATTTTTTTAATTATTTTAAAATTGATAAATTGTATATCCTTTATAACAATATAATTATATGTATGACTGTTTCTCTCT
>JAECUM010027635.1:0-26599 GCA_016617855.1 Megalonaias nervosa
CATTCAGATTTTACATCATCATACATTCAATTTTTACATTATCATGCATTCAATGTTTACATCATCATCCATTCAGAGTTTACATCATCATGCATTCAGAGTTTACATCATCATACATCCAAGCTTTACATCATCATGCATTCAATGTTTACATCATCAGACATCCAATCTTTACATCATCATACATTCAATCTTTGCATCATCAACCATTCAATGTTTACATCATCATACATTCAGAGTTTACATGATGATACATTCAGAGTTTACATCATGATACATTCAGAGTCTACATCATCATACATTCAGAGATTACATCGTCATGCATTCAATGTTTACATCATCATGCATTCATAGTTTACATCATCATACATTCAATCTTTACATCATCATGCATTCAATGTTTAAATCATCATGCATTCAATGTTTGCATCATCATACATTCAATCTTTACATCATCATGCATTCAATGTTTACATCATCATGCATTCAATGTTTACATCATCATACATGCAATCTTTAGATCATCATACATTCAATGTTTACATCATAACACATCCAGTGTTTACATCATCATAGTTCCAATCTTTACATCATCATACATCCAATCTTTATATCCTCATACATCCAATCTTTACATCATCATACATCCAATCTTTACATCATCATACATCCAATCTTTATATCATCATACATCCAATCTTTACATCATCATGCATCCAATCTTTACATCATGATACATCCAATCTCCACATCATCATGCATTCAATGTTTACATCATCATACATTCAATCTTTACATCATCATGCATTCAATATTTACATGAACATACATTCAATCTTTACATCATCATGCATTCAATGTTTACATCATCATACTTTCAGAGCTTACATCATCATACATTCAATCTTTACATCATCATGCATTCAATGTTTACATCATCATGCATTAAATGTTTACATCATCATACATCCAATCTTTACATCATCATACATTCAATTATTACATCATCATGCATTCAATGTTTACATCATCATACATTCAGTCTTTACATCATCATGCATTCAATGTTTACATCATCATACATTCAATATTTACATCATCATGCATTCAATGTTTACATCATTATACAATTAATCTTTACATCATCATGCCTTCAATCTTTACCTCATCATATATCCAATCTTCACATCATCATACATTCAATGTTTGCATCATCATAGATTCAATCTTTTCATCATCATGCATTCAATATTTACATCATCATACATCCAATCTTTACATCATCATACATTCAATGTTTACATCATCATACATCCAGTGTTTACATCATCATAGTTCCAATCTTTACATCATCATACATCCAATCTTTACATCATCATACATACAATCTTTACATCAGCATACATCCAATCTTTGCATCATCATACATCCAATCTTTACATCATCATATATTAATCTTTGCATCATCATACATCCAATCTTTACATCATCATACCTCCAATCTTTATATCATCATACACCCAATTTTTACATCACCAAGCATCCAATCTATACATCATCATACATTCAATCTTTACATCATCATGCATTCAATGTTTACATCATCATACATCCAATCATTACATCATCATACATTCAACCTTTACATCATCATGCGTTCAATGTTTCCATCATCATACATTCAATCTTTTCATCATCATGCATTCAATGTTTATATCATCATACATTCAATCATTACATCATCATGCATTCAATGTTTACATCATCATGCATTCAATGTTTACACCAACATACATTCAATCTTTACATCATCATGCATTCAATGTTTACATCATCATACATTCAGAGTTTACATCATCATACATTCAATCTTTACATCATCATGCATTCAATGTTACATCATCATACATTCAATAACTACATCATTATACATTCAGTACTAACATCATCATCCATCCAATCTTTACATCATCATACATTCAATTTTTACATCATCATACATTCAATGTTTACATCATCATACATTTGGAGTTTACATCATCATACATTCAGAGTTTACATCATCATGCATTCAATCTTTACATCATCATGCATTCAGAGTTTACATCATACATTCTGAGTTTACATCATCATGTTTTCAATGTTTACATCATCATACATTCAGAGTTTACATGATCATGTTTTCAATGTTTACATCATCATACATTCAGAGTTTACATCATCATGTTTTCAATGTTTACATCATCATTCTTTCAATCTTTACATCATCATACATTCAGAGTTTCCATCATCATGTTCTCAATGTTTTCATCATCATACATTCACAGTTTACATCATCATGTTTTCAATGTTTACATCATCATATTTTCAGAGTTTACATCATCATGTTTTCAATGTTTACATCATCATATTTTCAGAATTTACATCATCATGTTTTCAATGTTTACATGATCATGCTTTCAATCTTTACATCATCATACATTCAGAGTTTACAGCATCATGTTTTCAATGTCTACATCATCATGCACTCAATCTTTACATCATCATACCTTCAGTGTTTACATCATCATACATCCAATGTTTACATCATCATACATCCAATCTTTACATCATCATACATTCTATTTTTACATCATCATGCATTCAGAGTTTTTAAATCATCATGCATTCAATCTTGACATCATCATACATTCAATCTTTACATCATCATGCATTCAATGTTTACATCATCATTCATTCAATCTTTACATCATCATGCATTCAATGTTTACATCATCATACATTCAATCTTTACATCATCATGCATTCAATGTTTACATCATCATACAGTCAGAGTTTACATCATCATACATTCAATCTTTACATCATCATGCATTCAATGTTTACATCATCATACATTCAATGTTTACATCATCATACATCCAATCTTTACATCATCATGCATTCAATGTTTACATCATCATACATTCAGAGTTTACATCATCATACATTCAATCTTTACATCATCATGCATTCAATGTTTACATCATCATACATTCAATTTTTACATCATCATACATTCAATGTTTACATCATCATACATTTGGAGTTTACATCATCATACATTCAGAGTTTACATCATCATGCATTCAATCTTTACATCATCATGCATTCAGAGTTTACATCATACATTCTGAGTTTACATCATCATGTTTTCAATGTTTACATCATCATACATTCAGAGTTTACATGATCATGTTTTCAATGTTTACATCATCATACATTCAGAGTTTACATCATCATGTTTTCAATGTTTACATCATCATTCTTTCAATCTTTACATCATCATACATTCAGAGTTTCCATCATCATGTTCTCAATGTTTTCATCATCATACATTCACAGTTTACATCATCATGTTTTCAATGTTTACATCATCATATTTTCAGAGTTTACATCATCATGTTTTCAATGTTTACATCATCATATTTTCAGAATTTACATCATCATGTTTTCAATGTTTACATGATCATGCTTTCAATCTTTACATCATCATACATTCAGAGTTTACAGCATCATGTTTTCAATGTCTACATCATCATGCATTCAATGTTTACATCATCATACAGTCAGAGTTTACATCATCATGCATTCAATGTTTACATCATCATGCATTCAATCATTACATCATCATACATTCAATGTTTACATCATCATATATTCAATGTTTACATCAACATACATTCAATCTTTACATCATCATGCATTCAATGTTTACATCATCATGCATTCAATGTTTACATCATCATACATTCAGAGTTTACATCATCATGCATTCAATCTTTACATCATCATGCATTGAATGTTTACATCATCATGCATTCAATGTTTTCATCATCATACATTCAGAGTTTACAGCATCATGTTTTCAATGTCTACATCATCATGCATTCAATGTTTACATCATTATACATTCAGAGTTTACATCATCATACATTCAATGTTTACATCATCATGCATTCAATCTTTACATCATCATACATTCAATGTTTACATCATCATACATTCAATGTTTACATCATCATACATTCAATCTTTACATCATCATGCATTCAATGTTTACATCATCATGCATTCAATCTTTACATCATCATACATTCAGAGTTTACATCATCATGCATTCAATCTTTACATCATCATGCATTGAATGTTTACATCATCATGCATTCAATGTTTTCATCATCATACATTCAGAGTTTACATCATCATACATTCAATGTTTACATCATCATGCATTTAATGTTTACATCATCATACATCCAATCTTTACATCATCATACATTCATTCCATACATCATCATGCATTCAATATTTACTTCATCATACATTCAGAGTTTACATCATCATGCATTCAATGTTTGCATCATCATGCATTGAATGTTTACATCATCATCCATTCAGAGTTTACATCATCATGCATTCAGAGTTTACATCATCATACATCCAATCTTTACATCATCATACATTCAATGTTTACATCATCATACATTCAGAGTTCACATCATCATACATCCAATCTTTACATCATTATGCATTCAATGTTTACATCCTCATACATCCAATCTTTACATCATCATGGATTCAATGTTTACATCATCATACATTCAGAGTTTGCATCATCATACATTCAATGTTCACATCATCATACATCCAATCTTTATATCATCATACATTGAATGTTTACATCATGATACATCGAATCTTTACATCATCATACATTCAGAGTTTACATCATCATGCATCCAATCTTTACATCATCATGCATTCAATGTTTACATCATCATATATCCAATCTTTACATCATCATCAATTTAATGTTTACGTCATCATACATTCAATCTTTACATCATCATGCATTCAATGTTTACATCATCATGCATTCAATGTTTGCATCATCATACATTCAATCTTTACATCATCATGCATTCAATGTTTACATCATCATACATCCAATCTTTACATCATCATACATTCACTCTTTACATCATCATGCATTCAATGTTTGCACCATCATAAATTCAATCTTTACATCATCATACATTCAATGTTTACATCATCATACATTCAATAACTACATCATTATACATTCAGTATTAACATCATCATCCATCCAATCTTTCCATCATCATGCACTCAATCTTTACATCATCATACATTCAGTGTTTACATCATAATACATCCAATGTTTACATCATCATACATCCAATCTTTACATCATCATGCATTCTATTTTTACATCATCATACATTCAGAGTTTTAACATCATCATGCATTCAATCTTTACATCATCATACAATCAATCTTTACATCATCATGCATTCAATGTTTACATCATCATTCATTCAATCTTTACATCATCATGCATTCAATGTTTACATCATCATACAATCAATCTTTACATCATCATGCATTCAATGTTTACATGATCAGACATTCAATGTTTACATCATCATACATTCAATCTTTACATCATCATGCATTCAATGTTTACATCATCATACATTCAGAGTTTACATCATCATACATTCAATGTTTACATCATCATGCATTCAATGTTTACATCATCATACATTCAATGTTTACATCAAGCAGCAGGCCATTTGAACCCTACAAATTGGTTTCGAGCAAATTTGTCTAAAACATAAGGTTCCTACAGAGGCTGAAAAAAAAGGTCAATAACGCTATACCGAACCTCCTAACTTTTATTATTACCGTATAGTTTGAAAAACGAATAATAAATCGTTTGGTTTAGCTCATTTTTGTTATTTTATTTTTGATTTTTTTGTTTTTTCTGTTATAATGCGTTTAAGTTTACTCGTCGGGTCGCTTAATTTTTGTCGGCCACCCTGCCTGCTGCTGTAATTTAAACAATTATTATAAATATTATTAATATGGTTGTCATCGGAGAAACTCATTCTGCTAGATTAGCAAGAGAGCGACTAGAAGCAATCAGAAAATATTTACCTCTTCGTGATGCTGTCAAGCAACAATTACAAGAACGACAAGAATCTCATGTTGAATTTGAAGAGGATACAAAACAATTATTTAAACCAATTACAGAGACAACTAAACCTCTTCTTCCTGCGCTAGAGAAAACCGCTGAGGCAACTGGAAAAATAGCAGAGCGAACTAAAAAAACAAAAAAGATTCTACGAGAACTTCCAGCTAAAATTGCTGCTGCTCAACCAATACAAGAAATACTTGAAGGTACTGACCAAGCTCGTGCTGAAATAGTCGATATAAAAGATCGGATACTGGAATCAGAAAAAGAACCAGAAGCAAGAGCCAGGGTTAATTTGGTTGATAAGTTTACTGTAGAAAGTATTGATCTTATTAGAAAAGCTGATGATCTAGAATTAATTGATATTGCTGTGAGAGGTTATTATAATCAAGAACAATTTTTACAATCTGAATTTGCTGATGATCTCACAAATAAGAATATTTGGCAAAAATGGATATATCGTATACGCTATAACGTTAATCAAGTTCGAAAAAATGATCAAAATTTTATTGAATATAAAAATAAGATAAATAACTATATTGCACAACGACGATCACCAATACCATCACCACCACCACAACAATTATCATCACCACCACCACAACAACAATTATCATCACCATCAATACGACAAATACTACAGCAAGCACGACAACAAACACAACAATCTCCAAAATCACAAACACCACAACAACAATCTCCAAAACAACAAAAACCAAGCAAAAAGGAAGAGGAGGAAGAAGAATATTGGCCGTCAGACACCTCTTCTGGCAACGTAAGTGGAAGTGGATTTACTACTCATGGAAGTGGTCTTATTACCTGTCCTAATAATATTCTCAATGACGTTGAACGTCTGGAGATTCTCATTGGAGGAAAACGAGCTGGTAATAATTCTCCAGAAATAATTAATGAAGTATCCGATATTTGTAGACGGTTATTTACTGGCGGTATCATGGACGTTGATGTTTATCAGTCTCTTATTAATGAAATTGCCGATAACTACTACAGCGACTAAGTACGTAATTAAATACAATTACTAGAATAAAATGATCGTACATAGTACTCACCGTGGACCAACCATGGTCAGGGTAATAAATTCACGATTACCAGTATACAAAACAACCTACGGAGATGGACTAGGTGATGTTGTTCAGGGTCTATTTAGAAGGATAGCCCCAAAAGCAATACCGATCGCAAAGCAACTGGGAATGAAAGCTATTGATGTTGTTCGTGAAAAAGGTATTGGTGCTATGGGTAATCTCGCTAGTAAAGCATTTTCAGCGATTAAAGATAGGCTAGCACGATTAATACGACGAAAACCTCAACCTGTAAAATTACCTAGTACTGAAGTAATGCCTGCAAATGTCAGTAAAATAATAAATCAAGCTGCGAATCAAAAACTAGCAGAGTTGGCTGATGTACCATTATCAGAAAAAGAAAAAAATATAACCGCTAGTCTGATAGCAGGAAGTGGTCTCACTTCCCGAAGTGGTCTTCGTTTTAGACGATAATAATTATAATAAAGATGTTCAAGCGCATATCTGATCCAGCATTTGACATGGACGCACCAGTACTTAAAGATGAATCTGTGCGTGATTATCAATATTATTCTTATGATGCTCGAATTCCAGATCAGCGTGGACGAATTGAACTACAGGTTCAGGATACAAGTAGATATTTCTTACCCGCTGAGGCTTTTATTGAAGTAGAAGGTGGAATTTTAAATAACGCTGCTCCTGCAGCACCAGTAGCATATGGAGACGATGTTAGTGTTGGTTTTGTTAATAATGGTATTATGGCGTTATTTGATAGTGCTACGTACATGACTGATGGTAAAAATATTGAATCAATTCAGAAAGACGTTGACGTTGCAACGACAATACTTGGTCTTGCAAGATACAGCGACGATTATTCAAGATTGGCTGGCCCGTCAATGATGTTTGCAAAGGATACAACTGATTCTCCAGAGTATCGACAGTATGATATAGGACGCCCACAAAACCATGCTAGAAACGCCAACGCTGATATACAAAATATAATTATTAATGTAGATCCAGATTTTAACTTAGGATTTAGATCACGTCGAGCAATGTTGCGTGGTGGAAGAAGAGCATTTTCATGTGCCATTCCACTATCACATATATTTGGATTTTGTAGAAATGTCAGAAAAGTCATTTTCGGAGCTAAGCATACGGTTGTACTTGTACGAAAAGCAACTGACAATGATGCAATATGGCGACCCGCTGGTGATGCTGGTAGAGTAATTCTGACAAAACTTTCATTATGGATGCCAGTAATGACTCCATCAATAACTGAAGAAGATCGTCTACTCTCTTTTATGAATCAAGGTGGTAAATCAGCATTATCGTGGTTAACAATGACCACAGATGCTATCCAGAGTAATATTAATGGTTTATTTACATGGCAAATAGCTTCTCAGCAAGGTGTTTCTGCGCCACGACATATATTTATTGTATTTCAAGATACTACACGGGTGGATGATCAAACACGTAGTATTATGATATTTGACAATCTTGGTGTTTCTGAAGTTTCTTTAAGAATAAATGGACATCAAGAACCATCCGAAGATATATTACTGAATTTTGAACAAAATCATGTAGCACGTGCATATCATCGTCTAATGACGTTCATGGGACGTGATCAAAATATTGATACTGGTTTACAAATATCGCAGCTAGATTTTACAACTTTATATCCGATTTATTACTTTTCGCTCGAACATTTAGATTTAACCAGACAGTCAGTAGTTGATATACATTTTCAAGCTCGTGTTAACAGAGATGTTGGAGCTATTGCCAATTATAGAGCAATTGCTGTCATACTCAGCGATAAATCAATGTTACTTGAAGGTACTGGTGGACGAATGCGAGTAGTTGATGCGCCAGTAGAAAACATGTAATTAGATCGTTTATGAATATTATAATGTCGTATAATCACGTTAGTGTTAGTCTGACTCCTGGTCAGATTAAAAGGATACAATCAGCATCAAAAAATAACTGTGGATTAAAAATATCACTAAAGAAAGATCAGATGAGCGGTTCAAATAAATTATCGTTGACCGAGCGTCAGTTTAAAAACTTCAATGAATCTAAAAAATCAAATAAAGGTATAAAACTTAATCTTTCTGCGGGTGCCATTAAAGATATAATTAAGACGGGTGGTATATTTCCACTTCTTGCAGCAATACCAGCATTAATTGCCGCTGCAGCCCCAGCTGTTGCAAAAGCAGCTGCATTAGGCGCTGTTGGAACCGCTGCTGGAATGGCATTAAAGAAAGCAACAGGAAAGGGAATCAAAAAAAAGGGAAGGGGTCTAAGATTACCAGGGACTCCACATTCATGGTACGGAAAGGGCCTAAGATTACCAGGGACAGTTTACTGATATCTCCTATGTCCAATTTTGATTTACTAGATGCTGCTAAAAAATTAAAAATTAAAAATTTTAGAGGTGTTTTCATGCGTGATCAATTACCAAACCAACCAAATAACATTGAAACAGGTATTATTAATCTCGATGAAAATTCTGGCCCAGGCACACATTGGGTCGGATATGCAATTGATCCACGTGGAATTATTTATTTTGATTCATATGGACTAGCTCCACCAAAAGAATTCTTAAAGTATATTAGCGGCTATCAAAATACTCCAATATGGTATTCAACGTTACCAACACAAACATTAACTGATCCACCAATATGTGGTCGAGAAGTACTTAACGTACTTGATGCTATATCAAAATCAACAAAACCACCCCAGAAAGTTGTACATGAATATACTACGACGTCACATTTAAACAGATATTAGTAAATATAATGGTAGATATTTATGGAAGATCTTCTCGTGGTAAAGGTCATCAGCAAGCTGATTTATCTAAATACGCAACTCTCGATCAGCTCAGAAATGAGATTGATGATTTATTAAACATAACCAGTGTGGATCAAAATGAAGTAGTTGTTTTTCAGGATAAAGAAGGACGATTAAAAACTAGTAATATACAACTACCAGATGTACTTATACGAGTTCCCACCGCGGTTGTTAATAATATAGTTACTTTTACTGATCAGGGTAAAATACAAGATTCCGGTACGTCAGTCAGCGATTATATTAAGAAAGCTGGTGATTCATTTACAGGTAACATTATTATGAATCAAAATAAAATTATAGGTCTTGGAAACCCAACCGAAGTTGCGGACGCTGCAACAAAGAAATATGTCGACGATCAAGAATCTAAGTACGTATTGGCCAACGGCGGTATAATGCGTGCATTTCTCAACATGAATAACAACGGCATTAACAATCTTAGAACACCAGAATATGATTTTGATGCTGCAACGAAAAAGTATGTCGATGATAAGGAAATTCCTATTTCAACTTCGTTAAAAACAATCGGTGATGAAATTACTACACTTAGTGCTAATTTTTCTAAACATTTAGAAACGTTCTTAAATTTTCGTAGAAATAAAACAAACCCATTAAAGAATTTTTTGGGGAACAACCAACCGTTGAAATAAAACTAGCTGACGTTAACACGAAACTCAACGACATTGTCAGTGGAATACCTACTATTGTTCAAAAAACTAATCTGATTAAAATTCCACATGGACAGATTAAAAATATCGTGTACACAGTAGCATCAGGATCAACAATATGGGCATCGCAAAGTGAAACTCTCGAATATACCGCAGAAGTAACTGGGTTATACAGGTTATCTATGTACGGTTCGGAAATTACTGCTGCCACTTCATTATCACCAAATGTATATCGTAATCCTCTATTGGTGATGCTAACCAAGAATATGAAAGAAATCTTTACGCTGATATCAACGGAAATACCTCCGAGACGTTACTGGTGGTGCCTAGAATTCGTAACTGAAACTTAATTAAATGACGTTGTTAGTATAATGGATCAACCACAGTCTCGCATTGACGTTCAACGTTACAGATGCAATCAAGTATGTGAGCGTCTGACTAAACTAAATAATTTTATCGACTATTATAACACGAAAATAAAAAATACAAAAGACGTATAGTTGTCATCGATGTAGTTGTTTACTCGGTTTCTGCTGTTATTACTGGAACAGGATTATTATTATCAATGTTGACGATGACAGCACCTACTGTTATAACCATTATTGTTTCAGCATCAACGACTATTGCTGGTGTTCTAGGTATTATAGCCAAAAAGATAGATACCTGTACAAATGCTAAATTGCACGATTATATGATTAAATTACATACAGTGGCAGAGGCATGCTCTAAACTATCTTTGTACGTTTCTTCGTGTGTCAGTGATGGTGAAATATCCGATACTGAATTTGCTATGATTATGAAAACCTATGATGACGCTTTTAAGGTGATCGCTAATGATTTTAATGAATTAAATAACAACAATAATAATAATGACAGACAGGGAGTTACTTCAGCAGATCGTTACTAATACAACTCCGTCAAAAACTACGATGATATCGTTAAGTTCGACCAATCCTGAATTTAGTGTCAATTTTCCAACATCAATTCCTGCAAAAGAAATAGCATTAGCACAGTTACGGGTTTATTATAGCTGGCCAAATGTTAGATCAAAACCATTTAGTGAACTACAGCCAAATAATTCATTAATATTCGCTAATAAGAATAAGCCTGATGGAACTCCTGATTGGCAAGTAGTTTCTATTCCAACGGGTAGTTATCAAATAGAGCAGATTAATGATGAGTTCCAACGCAGAATTAAATCTATTACAGGAAAAGAATCAAAAATAGCAATTACTGTCTACGAACCAACATATCTGCGGTTATTGAAATAAATTCCCCTGATTACTCTGTAGATATTTATCAAAGTTCGATTAGATCAGTATTAGGATGGCCTGAAGATCCACCGGTTTATCAAGGACCACCAGAACCACAGAGATCTGATTTCGTCATAGATGTTAAAAAATTTATAAAACCTCCAGAATATCGAACAGAAAAAAATGCTTATCCATGGCGACGATATTTTGGTGATGGAGTTATACATTATATAGATAAAACAGAAACCCATTTTACAAAAATAGTTGATGGTAAAAAAGGTAAAATAATAGTACTTGATGTTGATGAAATAAATTCATATGCTAGTACAATTAAGTCTGAACACGGACGTGTACTTAATGATCTAAGAAATTTATTTTCCAGCATTAGCACTTCCTACAACGATGACTTAAAAAATCAAATAATTGAAACAATACAACATTTGAATCAAGTTGCTTCAGACCTAGAGTTCATGAATGATATTATTGTTAACAGAGAAAAAAGATTAGTGAACATAGCAGCAGATGAACGCTATAGAGGGTTGTATATAGTTAATGAAGACGGTCCATCTCAGGGTGTTAGACTAAATCTTCTGTTCATAACAGTATTTCTAAAACATTTCGGAATTACGCGAGAACAACTATCAACATTTATAATTCCTGGATTTAACTCTGAAGAGCTAAAGAAGTCAGTTAATGATCTTATTGATCAACACTTTAAAAGAATATGTGATTCATGGAAAAAATTAATACCTACACCAACTATTCTAAGACATAATAATGATCCACATGGTGGAGGTCGCCATATCTCACCTGATATTGTTAATATAACATCTACGATCGCGGTCAATCTAGCATGTGACGTAATTGATGACAGTTATCAAGTAGATCTTTCAAAATCTAATCAGGCCCAACAGGGGTATATACTATATACATTCAGTCCTAAAGACCCGCCCGGTTGGTTAATTGTGTCTGAACCAATTAACCCAATTTATTTACGAGTTCATAATCCATTTCTGACAAGAATAAATTTCAAACTCACCGACCAGGCAGGAAACATTTTGGATCTAAGACAAGAGTCTCTTAATATTAATTTGTATATACGCTCGTAGAACGTCTGATTAAATATTTCCTAATATAATAAAGGAAAAAATAATCTGATTCTGAAATAATATATTTTTTTTACTGATTTTTCTTAATCTGATGGGTAAATAGGTACTCTGATTCATGAAATAGTTACAAATTTCTGTATCTGATGGGTAAATAGGTACTCTGATTCACAAAAAGTTATAGATTTTCTTATTCCGTCGGGTATAATAGTACTCTGTTTGATGTTTTTGGACAGATTTTCTTATTCCGTCGGGTAAATAGGTCCTCTGATTCATAAAAAGTTAGATTTTCTCATTCCGTCGGGTAAATAGGTCCTCTGATTCATGAAATAGTTACAAATTTCTTTATCTGATGGGTAAATAGGTACTCTGATTCATGAAATAGTTACAAATTTCTTTATCTGATGGGTAAATAGGTACTCTGATTCATGAAATATCTACAGATTTCTTTATCTGATGGGTAAATTACTAATCAAAAACAGAATAAATGATCAAAATCATAATAGAATCAAAAATAAATAATCAGAATAAACAATAATAAATAAATATCCAATCATTTATTATATTTAATGTTGTTGTTGATTTCTGTCAAAATTACTTTATCTGATGGGTAAATAGGTACTCTGATTCATGATTTCTGTCAAAATTACTTTATCTGATGGGTAAATAGGTACTCTGTTTGATGAAAAGTTACAGATTTTCTCATTCCGTCGGGTATAATAGTACTCTGTTTGATGAAAAGTTACAGATTTTCTCATTCCGTCGGGTAAATAGGTCCTCTGATTCATGAAATATTTACAAATCTGTAATTTATAACAAAAACATTATTTCTGTCTTGATGCCGCAGCACAATATTATATGAAGAAGTAAAGTTGTTCTGGCAATAATATTTATGTATTTTATTGTATTTTATTGTTTTTTATTGTTTTTTGTTGTTTTTGGTGAATTTTTCTCATTCCGTCGGGTAAATAGGTACTCTGATTCACAAAAAGTTACAGATTTTCTCATTCCGTCGGGTAAATAGGTACTCTGATTCATGAAAAGTTACAGATTTCTTTATCTGATGGGCTAAATGGTACTATTGTTAATGAAATGGTCATAATTTTCTTTATCTGATGGGCAGTTTACTAATCAAAATCATTAAAATCTGAATAATAATCAATTTCTATGATTAATGCAATTGTATATATAATAAAGCGAGATAACTCGGCTATCTCTCTCTGCGGAGTAAATTAAACGATTATTTCACTTACTACTACGTCGTTACCTGTACAAAACCAGTTGTATATACGTGTATAGCGTATTAGCCCGTCTGTCTGTTACCTTAACGAACTATAACTTATACGTGTAATTATTTTATGAATTTTGAAAAACTGAAGTACAGTTCTACATTCTATTAGTAATACAAGTTCTGTGAGACAGCGCAAATATTATATATATATATATACTTAAATTCAACTGTATTATTGATAAGAGAGCAGTGGCCGAAATGGTAAGACGGTTGGACGTAGATCGAAGTTGTGCAGACTCTCGTGTGTTCGAGTCTCCAAAAATGCTAAAGATATTATCTTGCATTTGGCGACTGATGCTATTTAATTGGGGGAACCCGGAGAATTTCCTCGATATCCACAACAGACAAAATACACTCTCCTATCATACACCCTTGAGGGGTGTACCTTTTACACTCCCGGGGTTTTGTATGGGGGGAGAGTGTACAAAATCTGTTGGACGTAGACAAGATTCCCCCGTCATCACCATTTGTATATATTCATGTTCATACAATCATATATCATTAGGATAAGTTTATGTTTGTGCCGTCTGCAAAAATCAAAATCATCACCATTTGTATATATTTCATGTTCATACAATCATCCTCAAAAAACAGTCCCCTGACCTTCTGATCCTGCTAAGATGTCATATGGCAACTTAGAGGTTCACATGGGGTTATGGGGACTACATTTTTTTAAATAATTATTCAGATACTGATATTATTTTTTATTTTAAAGAAATAATTATTATATAATGAACCAAGAAAACATTAATGATATTATTTCTGCTATTAAAAAATTAAAACATACGGGAATAAATCTATCTGATAATCTCGATCCTGAAAAAATATTATGTGATTATGAAATATTAAAACAAAGAAAAATTGACAATAAATACACATTACCATCAAATTATAAATTTATAAAATTAATCTATCAGTCTATGCTTGAATCCTTGGCGGTGGTAAATGAAAAGCAGGTAAAACTATTTGCGCCTCTTGCACGTTCGATCGAAAATATCAGATCCGAACTATCTCGTGAATACGAGAAAAAGAAGATCGTGGATAATCGTGTAATGCAATTAAGAAAAATTATGTTATTTGATTCTGTCAAAAGTGAGAGTGACACTGAGAGCAGCGACGGTGAAGGTACCCATAGCAAAATATAGAGTCAAACTATATACAATTTATTTATTAAGAGTACAGAGTTAGATATATTCAAATATTATCGGCTGATCATATTTTATTGAATATGCTGATTTGTATGTTTTATTCGCGACATCTTGTACCGATCGTGGATTTATGCTAAAATGTTTTGCAGCCGCATATATTGATGGAAAAGTTATTTCCCGTCCTGTTTCTGTATTCATGGATTTAATAGATCTTCTTGCAAACTTTTTACATTTTCCAGTATTTCCACGTGTAGCATTCTGACTAGGTGTAATAGCCTGCTGGTTAGATAACCGATTATTTTTGGGATTTCCATCAATGTGATCAACTACAAGTCCATTTTCAACTACTCCATGAAAACATTCAAATACGAATCTACTTGATAAGTATCTTTTTCCTCTAGCAACATTAAATCTAAAATAACCATGATTATCAAGATTACCGACTGGGTTTTTTGATTTACAGTTTCTGATTACACCATGTCGGGATGCTTCATAATTTGTATATACTGGATGTTTCACAAATTCGTTTTGCTCCATTTATATAATAATATTATTTGTCTAAATCATTGTTTTGAAATCTGGCCAGATAATCTTCTACGGTTTGTATAGGAGATTTACCTGACGAAGTATTATTTTTTTTATCATAATATCGTTTTAATTCCCTGTATTTTTTTCCGCCACATTTTAGACACAATGGAGTTTTTCCTCTGACTCCAACACCACATTGCACACACGGTATTGGTCCTGTACTTCCATTTTTGAAACTTTGTGCATGATATCCGCAGTGTGTGTTCACGCACGGTTTATTACAAAGAGAAGTATATCCAATTCTGAGCCAAGCACATTTGTTCTTTGTTTCAAGCATTATATATACAAATATTTTAATTTAAATATTTGTTTTAATTATATGAACGAATTATCGGCAATTGAACCTCAGATATCCAGATTTGATCTTGACAGACTATCAGAATATAAATTTAGTACTTTGATGCAAGATCTGGCATTAACGGATGAGGATATAACCGAACGTATTCGTGAAGCAAAAAAGGAATTTCGTGACGATGGCGCTGTTCATGTATGGTCAACATTCAGAATCGGAAATGTTACTAATATTATGAATGACAAACGAGGAAAAGTAATTATTAATCACCTTGATGATCAAAAATATTTTATTTTAATAAAATTTATTGTAAATGCAGAAGAAGATATTTGGATTATTCGTGATAAGCGCGATCCAGTCCGTGTGCAGTCAGGAAATAATATTGTTCTCTTAAATAATAAATCTAAACCCGGAATACTGACTGGTATTGATAAGATATATTATGAACGTGCATATCCAGTTACTGCAGTTGTATATGCAATATATCCGCTTAATAATAAACCTGACGTCGGGGATCTAAAGCCTATGAAACTGTCAGAGTCAAGAATAAACTGTGTAGCTGAACGAGTTACAGAACATTTTACAAACGCTATACGTGGTAATGGTTTAACAGATTTACGACGTAAAAAAATAAATACTTGGACAGAATCAGTTAAAGATACCGGAGCGTCTATCAAAGATGTCGCTGAACTAGAAAAGAAATTAAGATTTCCAATAACGGTAAAAACGCTGACGGGAGAGGTTTTATATAAATCGAAATACACAAAAAATGGAGCTCCTATAACAATCGTTGATCATAATTCGCACGCATGGACCTCAGCAGTAACAATATTTCCACTAGACAGAGCGGTTAAATTTTATGATGGACATATATTTGATTTTATCCAAAATATCAGTAAAAGTGACCCTGTGTCCGTTTGGTTATTTCAAAGTTCAGAATATGATCATTACGATCAATTTGTACGACCTAATGGTGATATTTACCGTATAGAATCTCTTAATGTAGAAATGGAAAATCTTGCGCTGAAATATACTTCAGACGATGTCAAAGTTAGACAATTATTAAATAATTGTTTTACTGTTCCGTCTGTAGCGGCTCATTTTGCTCAGGAGAAAAATTTATGGAAACCAACACGATCGGAATTTCTTGAAGATGTCAAGAAAAGCTGTGTAGAATATGGACACGGAGGATTATGGAATACTAAATATAAGTATAATGACGTTATCTCCGTTGATATGGTAGCGTGTTATCCTGGAAGTTTTCTTGGATACGGAGAATGTTCTGAATACTTTAAGAGATTCGGACATCCATCACACGAGATGACCAGGGTTGCGATAAACGGACATTTACCAGATTTTGATTTAACCGGATTTGCTCATGTAGAATCATTCGAGTTTGCAGAAAATCTCCATCCGATTACTTATATTTGGTTTGGAAGACATTTTTCAGAAAAATGTTGGGTTCCAATAGTACTATTGCGATATATGCTTGATATTGGAATTTTAATATCTTTACAGGTGAGCGAGGCGATCATATCGTATAGTCCACAGAAGCAAGTTTGGTTACCAGAACCAAATAGATTTAATATTGATGATGCCAGGAAAGAATTTCCTAATCTTAATGAAGATGATATTATTAAAATCACTAATAATATACGTAAATGCAGAGATGAGCATGATGAAAAACTTGCAAAAGATCTTGGTAGAAAGATAATTGGTAAATTTACTCAAGGAGGAGCCTATGATCATAAAAGACACTGTACAAGATTGATTATGGACGATGCTGAACTCGATTTTATAATCGCCGATACAACAGAAAAAAATAAATTTATAAATCGGAGTAATGCTTATTTGTCAGACGGAACCAAACTAGGTACAATTGTGAGTTATCTTGATGGTGACTCACCGCAGTTTACTCATTTAAGATCATCTATGTTGGCATATGTTTCTATAAATCTACTGTCTATGATAAATAGATTTCCTCGTGATGCTGTCAGAGTCGCAACGGATTCGTTTTATATAAATAAAAAATATACAGATTTATTAAAACCGCTACTTGGTAATGGTGAATGGGGGTCATGGAGAATAAAACAGGAAAATATACTTAGCTATTCTGAATCCGCCGACGTTGAAATTAAGGAAATATATCACAAAAATAATAATAAAATATCAAAATCATCAGCACCATCTGTATATGATCCTGTGGCTAGACATAAAACTGTTTATCTTAATGGATGCGGTGGTTCAGGTAAAACATCTCGTGTGATTAAATTATTCATGAATAATAATTCAGATATAATTGTTTTGACACCGACACATAAACTCGCCAGAGAGATAAAAGAGCGAGGAGTAAAATCGTGTACTTATCATAGTTTCTTTAGATGGTGCGGAGACACATGGACTCCTGAGCGAATGGGTGAGAAATATATACCTAAATATATTATATGGGACGAGATATGCACGGTGTCGTTAGAAATATTAAAAATATTTCTTGACTGGCTATTGACGAAAAATACTACTATAATAATGTGCGGTGATCATGGTCAACCACCACCTTTTATTGGACAGTCTCCACATGAATGGCTGAAGAATAACGTAGATTATTACGAGGAAATAAATGACGACCATAGAGCTATTGATGAACCGCTGAAGGAATTTAAAAGATTAATCAGACTACAGCCAGACAGAGTACAATGTGAAATAATGCGAGGAGTAATTCCAGAGACTTCTATGAATGATTTTCTAAATTTATGGAATCCCGCTGATTTAATAGTTGCAAGTAGAAAGATAGTTCGTGATGAACTACAGGAGAAATTATTTCTGTTACATAAAGAAAAGTTTTCAGACCTACCTGTACCTTTGTGTTATCGCCCAGCAGATACTCGACGACAGAATATTGATGTTGAAATTCCTGGTGGTGGAATACAGAATCTTGTCTTGAATGATATTATTTTAGTCGATATTAATGTCGTTGAGAATGCGCTGAATATGAATAAATCACCGTGGACGTTAGGATACGCTATAACGATTCACTCATCACAGGGGTTAACTATTTCCGATACAAATATCTGGATTATAGATGATCGGATCGAATGGTCGAATTTAGTCTATCTCGCAGTTTCTAGAGTCAGAAGAATATCTCAACTTCATAGGGTTATTATGAATTCTACAGAAAATAATGATCAGAATGTTAGCAATGACGTAATAAGAAAAAAACTATCTGGTTATAAGCAATGTGACAAAAAAAATAAACGTGATTTTGATATTGATGTTGAATTTATTATAAAACTAAAAGCACAACAGAATAATAATTGTACAAGTTGCAACTGTAATATGTTATGGCAATATTCGAATAATAATCCAAGACAATTTACCGTAGACAGAATTAATAGTGATCTTGGTCATACACGTGATAATGTGATGCTGACCTGTCTTGAATGTAATCGACGTAGAGGTTCTGGTTATGTAATTGTATGTGGTGGTAATTGTGTGTCTTTAGGAATTACCTGTAATTGTTCACGCACAAATCCACGTTGAGGTGCGGTAGAATCTAATCTGTATATTGGAGATCTACCAGTGGATCTAACCACGCTAGAAATTTTATGTGTAGTCACGCTCCATATAGGATCAGTTGCTCTTTTTTTACCACCTTCAAGTTCGCCAGGTTCGTATAAATATCTTACAGTTACATTACCTAATACTAGTTGAGGTTGATGTCTGTCATTGCTACGGGGTATATATTTTTTTGTGATCGCAATAGAAGGTTTCATGGAAGTTGAACGAGTAATTTCGTTATTTAATGCAGCTATCACATTTGGTAACCTTGCAACCCATTCACGAGATCGCTCACCGGATTTAAAGTCAGTAGATATTTCTTTTGCATATTGGTATCCAAATAACCGCTCGGCAAGTGTTCGATTAAATCGTTCAACAATTGCCTGATCACGATGAATTTCAGTATGTCCTCGTCTGATTTTAACGTTATGTTTTTTCATTAACGATAATACTGTACCAAGAAATTCTTTGCCAGGATCAACCTGTAATAACTGTGGCCATCGCAAAGGTCCTCGCTGATAAATTCGTTCAAATGCAGATGAAACTTCAGACGCTGTCTTTGTTGATAATGGTTCAGCTTCTTTATATTTACTTGCAACGTCAACGACAGTTAATGCGTATTTGTATGTGCGTGATTGATGTTTACCAATTTTAATGGTATCGTGCGGTAAAAATAAAATATCTGCTTGATGAACCTCATTAGGGACGCTGACATCAAAATGTGAATATTGAATTTTTTTAGGTGGTGGTAGATAAATTTGCCATATTGCCTGTCGTGCTAACCAAGCTGCAGCAACAGAATGTGAGACTTTTGCTGCTTCAGATAATTTAGTAATAGCTGATCTGCCTCTCCAATATCCTCTTGGGCTATAATAAATGGATTCCATTATAATATTTATATAATTAATTACCAGCCCCTAACATTATTTTACTTTTCATGGCAGATTTTACTAGAAAACTAGCGAGTTTTTCTCTAACAGATGTATTTGGTATAGAATTTAATACATGAATCAATTTTACATCTGCGAGATGCCTTTGTTGTAAATCTTTACTTTTATACGCAACGTCATGAACATGACACGCTTGATCAATCTTATTTATTGGATGCTCTCCTGATCTTGGTTGATCTTGATCATCAAGTCGGATATCGAGTCGAGTTCCAGGACCGCAATAATTATACCCTGGTAAGTGTTGTTCCCCCGGATATTTAGCCCACGGAGTTCCTGGTAATTTTCCTAATAAAGCGGCGATATCTCCACCTGTCTTTATTTTGACAAATTTGTATTTTTTCGTGCCACATTTTACACATTTGCCCGTCAGAGCACGTCGTTTATTTTTTGTTGTTATTGTAGTTAGTTCAGCAGTGGGTGTAGATGCTCTACATCGAACACAATATAGACTCATATTATTTATTATATGGATATAATTGACTTTTCGGCGACACGAAAACAGGAGCCAGTGAAACATCATCCAGCATTACCAAATTCGATAAGGATGATTATAATAGGTCCATCTGGATCGGGTAAAACACAACTATTATTAAATTTAATAATGTGGTGGTTGAGATGGGACAAACTGTATTTAGTAGCACCATCCGTAGATGATCAACACTGTTACGAAGTACTCAAGGATTTTAATGAAAATGCAAAATTGCTGAATGAAGACGGTAATGATGTTGTTGATTTTATTACCGATATTGATGAGGCTCCATCTGTAGATGACCTAGATGGATTTATTAATAATTTAGTGGTGTACGATGACGTTATGTTGGACAGACAAACAAATCCAGCTAGAATATTTTCTCGAGGTAGACATAAAAACACGGACGTGATTTATGTTACACAACGATATACACAAATACCTAAAGTGATCAGAGACAACTGCAATATTTTAGTAATGTTTAATGGAGTAGATAATTATACTTTACAAAATATTTATTATACTTGGTGTTCAGGGGATATGGATATGATGAAGTTCAGAAACTTTTTTGCTCAAGCACAGGCTGTTCCGTTCGGATTTATTACAATAAATCTACACGATCCAAGATCCAGATATCGTATAGGTCTGGATAAAATCTTTGGTTAATTACAGCAGCAGGCAGGGTGGCCGACAAAAATTAAGCGACCCGACGAGTAAACTTAAACGCATTATAACAGAAAAAACAAAAAAAATCAAAAATAAAATAACAAAAATGAGCTAAACCAAACGATTTATTATTGGTTTTTCAAACTATACGGTAATAATAAAATTTAGGAGGTTCGGTTTAGCGATATTGACCTTTTTTTTCAGCCTCTGTAGGAACCTTATGTTTTAGACAAACTTGCTCGAAACCAATTTGTAGGGTTCACCTTCTATGCTGCTCATCATCATACATTCAATGTTTACATCATCATACATTCAGAGTTTACATCATCATACATTCAATCTTTACATCATCATGCATTCAATTTTTACATCATCATACATTCAATGTTTACATCATCATACATTCAATCTTTACATCATCATACATTCAGAGTATACATCATCATACATTCAATGTTTACATCATCATGCATTCAATGTTTACATCATTATTCATTCAATCTTTACATCATCATGCATTCAATGTTTACATCATCATACATTCAATGTTTACATCATCATACATTCAATCTTTACATCATCATACATTCAATCTTTACATCATCATCCATTCAATGTTTACATCATCATACATTCAGAGTTTACATCATCATGTATTCAATGTTTACATCATCATGCATTCAATCTTTACACCATCATACATTCAATGTTCACATCATCATACATTCAATGTTAACATCATCATACATTCAATCTTTACATCATCATTCATTCAATGTTTACATCATCATGCATTCAATGTTTACATCATCATACATTCAGAGTTTACATCATCATGCATTCAATCTTTACATCATCATGCATTCAATGTTTACATCATCATGCATTCAATGTTTACATCATCATACATTCAGAGTTTACATCATCATACATTCAATGTTTACATCATCATACATTCAACGTTTACATCATCATACATCCAATCTTTACATCATCATACATTCAATCTATACATCATCATGCATTCAATGTTTACATCATCATACATTCAGAGTTTACATCATCATGCATTCAATGTTTACATCATCATCCATTCAGAGTTTACATCGTCATGCATTCAGAGTTTACATCATCATACATCCAATCTTTACATCATCATACATTCAATGTTTACATCATCATACATTCAGAGTTTACATCATCATACATCCAATCTTAACATCATTATGCATTCAATGCTTATATCCTCATACATCCAATCTTTACATCATCATGCATTAAATGTTTACATCATCATACATTCAGAGTTTGCATCATCATACATTCAATCTTTACATCATCATACATCCAATCTTTACATCGTCATACATTCAATGTTTACATCATCATACATCCAATCTTTACATCATCATACATTCAGAGTTTACATCATCATACATTCAATCTTTAAACATCATGCATTCAATGTTTACATCATCATATATCCAATCTTTACATCATCATCAATTTAATGTTTACGTCATCATACATTCAATCTTTACATCATCATGCATTCAATGTTTACACCATCATACATTCAATCTTTACATCATCATGCATTCAATGTTTACATCATCATACATTCAGAGTTTACATCATCATACATTCAATCTTTACATCATCATCCATTCAATGTTTACATCATCATACATTTAATAACTACATCATTATACATTCAGTATTAACATCATCATCCATCCAATCTTTACATCATCATGCACTCAATCATTACATCATCATACATTTAGTGTTTACATCATCAAACATCCAATGTTTACATCATAATACATCCAATCTTTACATCATCATACATTCTATTTTTACATCATCATGCATTCAGAGTTTTTACATCATCATACATTCAATGTTCACATCATCATGCATTCAATGTTTACATCATCATTCATTCAATCTTTACATCGTCATGCACTCAATATTTACATCATCATACATTCAGAGTTTACATCATCATACATTCAATCTTTACATCATCATGCATTCAATACTTACATCATCATACACTCAATGTTTACATCATCATACATTCAATCTTTGCATCATCATACATTCACAGTTTTCATCATCATACATTCAATCTTTACATCATCATGCATTCAATGTTTACATCATCATGCATTCAATGTTTACATCATCATGCATTCAATCTGTACATCATCATACATTCAATGTTTACATCATCATACATTCCATCTTTACATCATCATACATTCTATTTTTACATCATCATACATTCAATCTTTACATCATCATCCATTCAATGTTTACATCATCATACATTCAATGTTTACATCATCATACATTTAGAGTTTACATCATCATGTATTCAATGTTTACATCATCATGCATTCAATCTTTACATCATCATACATTCAATGTTTACATCATCATACATTCAATGTTTACATCATCATACATTCAATCTTTATATCATCATGCATTCAATGTTTACATCATCCTGCATTCAATGTTTACATCATCATACATTCAGAGTTTACATCATCATGCATTCAATCTTTACATCATCATGCATTCAATGTTTACATCATCATGCATTCAATGTTTACATCATCATACATTCAGAGTTTACATCATCATACATTCAATGCTTACATCATCATGCATTCAATGTTTACATCATCATACATCCAATCTTTATATCATCATACATTCAATCTATACATCATCATGCATTCAATGTTTACATCATCATACATTCAGAGTTTACATCATCATACATCCAATCTTAACATCATTATGCAGAGAATGTTTATATCATCATACATTCAATCTTTACATCATCATGCATTCAATGTTTTCATCATCATGCATTCAATGTTTACATCATCATACATTCAGAGTTTACATCATCATGCATTCAATCTTTACATCATCATGCATTCAATGTTTACATCATCATGCATTCAATGTTTACATCATCATACATTCAGAGTTTACATCATCATACATTCAATGGTTACATCATCATGCATTCAATGTTTACATCATCATACATCCAATCTTTATATCATCATACATTCAATCTATACATCATAAGGAATTCAATGTTTACATCATCATCCATTCAATGTTTACATCATCATACATTCAATAACTACATCATTATACATTCAGTATTAACATCATCATCCATCCAATCTTTACATCATCATGCACTCAATCTTTACATCATCATACATTCAGTGTTTACATCATCATACATCCAATGTTTACATCATAATACATCCAATCTTTACGTCATCATACATTCTATTTTTACATCATCATGCATTCAGAGTTTACATCATCATACATTCAATCTTTACATCATCATGCATTCAATTTTTACATCATCATACATTCAATGTTTACATCATCATACATTCAATCTTTGCATCATCATACATTCAGAGTTTTCATCATCATACATTCAATCTTTACATCATCATGCATTCAATGTTTACATCATCATGCATTCAATGTTTACATCATCATGCATTCAATCTGTACATCATCATGCATTCAATGTTTACATCATCATACATTCCATCTTTACATCATCATACATTCAATCTTTATATCATTATACATTCAATCTTCACATCATCATCCATTCAATGTTTACATCATCATACATTCAGAGTTTACATCATCATGTATTCAATGTTTACATCATCATGCATTCAATCTTTACATCATCATACACTCAATGTTTACATCATCATACATTCAATGTGTACATCATCATACATTCAATCTTTACATAATCATGGATTCAATGTTTACATCATCATGCATTCAATGTTTACATCATCATACATTCAGAGTTTACATCATCATGCATTCAATCTTTACATCATCAAGCATTCAATGTTTACATCATCATCCATTCAATGTTTACATCATCATACATTCAGACTTTACATCATCATACATTCCATGCTTACATCATCATGCATTCAATGTTTACATCATCATACATCCAATCTTTATATCATCATACATTCAATCTATACATCATCATGCATTCAATGTTTACATCATCATTCATTCAGCGTTTACATCATCATACATCCAATCTTAACATCATTATGCATACAATGTTTACATCATCATACATTCAGAGTTCGCATGATCATACATTGAATGTTTACATCATCATACATCCAATCTTTACATCATCATGCATTCAATGTTTACATCATCATACATTCAGAGTTTGCATCATCATACATTGAATGTTTACATCATCATACATCCAATCTTTACATCATCATACATGCAATGTTTACATCATCATACATCCAATCTTTACATCATCATACATTCAGAGTTTACATCATCATACATTCAATCTTTACATCATCATGTATTCAATATTTACATCATCATATATCCAATCTTTACATCATCATCAATTTAATGTTTACGTCATCATCCTTTCAATCATTACATCATCATGCATTCAATGTTTACATCATCATACATCCAATCTTTACATCATCATACATTCAATGTTTACATCATCATGCATTCAATGTTTACACCATCATACATTCAATCTTTACATCATCATGCATTCAATGCTTACATCATCATACATTCAGAGTTTACATCATCATACATTCAATCTTT
>JAECUM010027636.1:0-34417 GCA_016617855.1 Megalonaias nervosa
GTTAGTTGATTGGAAAAGAAAGTATTTTTTTTCTCTTTCCCCTTTTTAGATTTATCTTAGTAATCTTTTCTGATGAGAAACGATTGCTACTGCAAAAATAAAATAAATTCCTACTGTTTTATACGTGTGTAGCATTTGTCAGACGTTTCTCATTCTTTTTTATTCGCGTTGCTTTTCAAGGATGATTAGGCTGTGTCCTATTTAAGGAGTCGCACTACCTTTTATTTGTCTTTCTTCATGCTTCTTAATGTATATGTACAAGATTGACATTTTCTTTATAGATCTTTTCTCTTACCAGCATAAGTTTAAGGTAAATGTAAATGATTATGTTTTCTCTATGGATGTTTTCTCTCATCAGCATGCAGCTCAAGGTCAATGTACATGACTGATGTTTTCGCTATACATGCTTTGTCTCTAGTTTTGTTGTCCTATGCAGACAATGCAGTAGGTTTTACAAAAACTGAACAGTCATCACAAACCATGCTGAATAATTTGGAATTATATAACTGCAAAACAACACTATGTAGGTTTCAAGTATTAGCTTGTGTGAAATAGTTTTCAACATGAATCGTGCCAGTTGTCATTAACTGAACTTAGTGACACTCGAAATTTGAGTGCAACCTATATTACCGAACTAGACTGTCAGTTTTGACAAGGTCTCAAAATTCACGCTTGAATCCAGAAATAAACAAAATAAACAAGCAAGATCATAATAGGTAACCTAAAAATGTTATTATTATTTTTTAATTTAAATGAGTTTCGTTCTGATGGCTATCGGATACGATACAATGTTTTCACTGCACTCGAGAGATATTTCTTAGTACATATTCAGAAACTGTAGTGGGAATTGGATGATTTTTTCCGATAATTGAGTTCGGGTGATTGCAAATTCAGGGATTCTGGATATATTGTATTATTAACACTACTCTTTTTCTAATAGTTGACGTCTAAAGCTAGAATCGAATTCAAAAAGACAGTAATCTCAAACGGTTTTAAAAAAAAAGACTGCGTCAAAGAGTCTATAAATATTCAAATAACGGATTATATGATGCCATAAAATCAGAGATATTATCCAAAGTTTATTGATGGACAAAAAACCTACATTATTTCTTACGTACTTTTGTGTACAGAAAAGGATCAAATAGCAATAAATTCATTTTTGTGTTGTAAAGACTCAGTCTGTAAAATGGAGTATTTCTTTTCTGTAAGCCTCAATATTGTTTCTACTTTCTCAAATAAAGTGGCTTCAAAAGTAAATTTCATAAATGTTTTGAAGGACTGTAAAGTGGTTCTCATCTTGAAAGAGCTATTACCTAAATTGGCACTATATGATGAAGTTTGAAGATATAAAATGCAAATATATTGGTTTTGTCGACAAATGGCATTTGAGGGAATAATTTTCGATCAGCATACTCATATGAACGTACAAAAACATAAAACAGCTCGACAGAGATTACACGTCTTTCTCGAATTTTGCGTACTACAATGGTGACACCATGCAATGAAAACCATGTTTGTGCCATGTTTAGCGTGACTCAGTTTAACTTAATAAGTTTGTATTCAACGACCAAGCTATTTTTCCCGCTCACAATAATGAGGGGATCCTTGACAAATGTTTAGATTCGGACACGAATAAAGACTCCTGAAGCAAATATGATGAAGGCTGTCGGTTTAAATAGTTAAAATAAAATATCACTTGAGTCGATAACACCTTTCGTTAACCAAATCACTAGTTGTACGCATAGGCAAGAAAAAGCTCAACGTAGATGAGTGCTCAGTTTTAATGATTAATAAATATAGAAACTGTGATAGGACTGGATGAGCAAAAGGAAAAGACCAGAGACAGACGTAAAACAGTGGCAACGATAGATTTACAGATTTGTTTATATATTTCCTTTTGTTTTTCCTTCAAAATGCATGTCACTAAAAGTTAACAAACAAGAGATATCTATTTGGAGTTACAACTTCCAAACTAGGCTTTCAATATATATTAGTGAGAACAAATACATTTTGTTCGATTTATGTGATAAGTAAACATTTACCGATACTTACAGTATATATCGTGTTGTCTACATAGACTGGTGAAGCCTTTAAGACAGAAATCAAATTAATTTAGGAGACCCCGCATATTGCCATCATTCTTTAGAAGAAAAGAAATAACTGACCTTGAAATTTGCAATGGTGTTCTGTTAAATTAACTCCAGACCTAATGTCAATTTTATGAATCCATGAATTAAGGAAATGATACCTCACCACTGTGTCAATAGGTTGTTAAATGCAAGGTGACAGCCATGATTGATAACAATGGTGGCAGATAAGCTGAATAACAGATGACACCATCTTTATGTTTTTAATACTGATTTCCTGCAAGTAATTATGCACTTTATGATATATAAAATGTATTACATTAGAAATAGCAAATCTTGTCATTAAATTAAAAACTTGTTCATGAAAGGTTACACAGTTTCTAGTTAGCTTTAAAATTAGGTCAAATTACTGAAAGAATTTGGATTGCTTTGTTTATCAAAAGCATTGTATACCTTCTCTTCGGTAACAAATTTCAGAAAGTGAATGAAGTAAGCTTCAATGTTTTGATCGAAGAATTAAATACAAGAATTGAAGGTACAGTTGTATCCGTCAGGAAGCAACTGATATTATACACTGGGGAAGTTATTATGTAATTCAAGTTGTGGGAATTGGTTTCTAAAATGCCTTAAAAACTAGCAGGCCTTCTGAAAACCGAAATTGACTTTATACAGAATGAAAGAAAAGCTCGCATTTTATTTTTTCCATCATATACATAAAATATGTTGCATATTAAGTAACAATAAATGATTATAAGAATAAATATCAAAAAGGAAACAATAGGGTTGAGATACGAACATAACAAGTGAGGAAGAAGGGTTCAAAGGGAAGCATATTGATTCGGCTATGTTTCTTTTTTCTTCAGGTTTTGATGATGAATGTATTGAACACAATATCAGTAACCTTCCTCTCTGATGACTGCAAACTATAATCACAACGACCATTTCTTTGATTTCCCATCATTCCAGTTATAACGTTCTGAAATAATTATATGACGCAGCGATGTTCTTAAAATGACGCGTTAAATAAATGAAAACATTTGCGTTTTTGTTAATTTGCTGGAAACGTGGATGAGTTTATTTGTATGATAAAGTGCTTATGCCAATTTTCATCGCTTGACTCGGCCATAAATATTATTATAAAACATCGACTGTACTAAGAAGAAGCAGAAGTATTGTCTTGGATAACATGATCTCTTTAAATAAATAGAAATCAAAGACAAAGGTACATTTTTAATTGGTTTTAGTCTTGTGGGTGTTTAGCATAATGTTACAGCACATGATAGGCTATCCATTTCGGTCAGTTTATTTGGTGGAGGAAGAACACGGGAAAATCCCAGAAAGACCCACCGACCATAATAAGCTACAAGCAAACTTTCTCACGTTGGTCGTGTCAAGACTCGAACTCGCGCTCACAGAGATGAAATGTGTGAGTAATCTGTAAAGGC
The DNA here is from genome assembly GCA_016617855.1 of Megalonaias nervosa. Taxonomy (NCBI): domain Eukaryota; kingdom Metazoa; phylum Mollusca; class Bivalvia; order Unionida; family Unionidae; genus Megalonaias; species Megalonaias nervosa. The sequence goes on from JAECUM010027636.1 coordinate 3,533, forward strand.
CAGCGCTCAACGACTCCGGACCCCCAAAGCAAATGCCCAGACCAATCAGACTTCTTCTATACCAAAGCTGTTATATAGTTACTTTCTGTATTATATCCTTATTTTAAAGTGATATATTTTAGTAGAGACTGATAGGGTAATGGCCATGCTAAGTAAATAATATATTACAAACAAATGCATAAAGAAGTCAGCTTCAACAGTCAACGCAATGGCTATCACCGTCACCCGTCATACTTTAGACAGTGACCTTGCTCATCAGTAACAAGTTTTCATTCCTAAATTAGCCTGTTGAAGAACTCTTTTTCTTTACCGTAAATGCAATATTCAAACTTATTGTACAAAAAGAAGGATAATTGTGTTATGATGTAGTTTTTTCGAATCACCTGATACTAAATCTAGCCTCGCTAGATTTGTGAAACACTGTTCTTGCTTATGATTAGCGCAATTACAACTATGATCCTTTAAATCAATGCTGCAACTATGATAACTGTAATTTATCTAACGATGACTCCTCTGTACAAACAGCAACACAGACTAATTGGTAAGTTTTCTTGATTCGCTTTTATCTCCGAGCTGTTTGATTATTTTAAAGAGTGAAAGATTAACAAATATATAAACATATAAGACCTAAGCAAGTTAAACATACAGGACAACTGAAACAATTATCGCCTGACAGTTACACATTTTTCCCACAAATGTTTCCGGCACACGTCCTGTATAACAGACTTTCTTTCCATGTACGATAGCAGAATCGATTTCGTTTGTGTGTCTTTTTATAGACACAAAAATCACTTTTAAAGCTATGACTGAGAAATAGCTTCACCTGAGAAATACCTACACCAGAGAAATAGCTATCTGATCAGTAGTATCATGAATCAAGATTTCGATGAACATGGGAATGCAAAGTAAACCTGGTCTGTTTACTGTTATTATTGCTATTTAATTTGAAGTTACCTTGCTGGTTGAGAGTTGTGTTCCATTTCTCACGACTGAAATTTATGCCGTATTTAATTAGCGAATATTTCAGATATTTATGATTAATGATAAAGAAAGAATAATAATAGTGCGTTTGAATGTTTGTCTCAACTGAATAGAGCCTTTGATATAGATGTTTAAACTAGGAATTTGAGAGCACAAAAGGAAATTTTTTTTTTTTTTTAAATATAGTAAAGGAGAATAAGAAATATAAACAATGATTAAAAACAACCAAAATGTATACTTTTCTTGTAAACCGAGATTTAGAAACAAAATATCTGCGTTTGTATTCTTTATGTTGGTTAGTTACTTTTTCTGGCAATAACAACAGACCGCTCCGGTGGCCTAGTGGTTAGAGCGTCCGCCTCGGATGCGGGAGGTCGTGGGTTCGATCCCCGGTCGAGTCATACCAAAGACTTATAAAAATGGTACTAACAGCTGCCTCGCTTGGTACTCAACATTAAGAGATTAGTGTTAGGACTGGTCGGCTTGGTGTCAGGATAATGTGACTGGGTGGGACATCATTGTACATGTCTGCGGCATGATGCCCCAGTGCACTATAAACAGCCACACTGCAGACATCGTAGCGACATGACTGAAAAATTTTTAAAGCTACGTTTAAAAATCCAAATCACACACACACACACACACACACTTCTCTGGCAACAGTGTAAATTCTAACAGTGTTACTGAATAGCATGACAGCCTTTTGTGTTCTGAGAGTCAATAGCATCTTATTCACGTGTGGTAATATGGCGACCAAAACTATTCCAAAGATTTAAAAAATGGTAAATTTACACGCTAGGGGGATTTGCTGTAGTTATGATCAATAAATGATTAATTCCTGCTGAAGACATAGCTGAAACGTGCTTAAGTCAATTCCATTTCTTGATAAAAGCCTTCATTAAATATATTTATTGGGAGAGTTTTGTATAGCTCAGATAAATTTCCACTCAGTGTTCGCCTTGAATATTTTTATTCAGCCCAGAGCATAGAGGAATTTCGAGATGTTTCCTTTAACGCAAAAGAATCCAGAGGACATTTCGAAATGTTTCTTTCGAAATAGACGAATCATGACGACTGTAACAGACCAAATTTTTAGGTCGATATCTGTTTGGTTATTGTTAATCTCTGTAGGCAACATTTAGCTAGACACATGTACGATTAACTGGATTTATGGCGAATGGCCGCCATTGAAAAGCCATAATGTACGGATTGGTTCAGCCAAAGTCAGGAGTTATCGATATATAATTAAGGGTTTAGTTTGTTTAAACTTACCGGAACCGAGTTCAATTCCTGGTTTGTATGGAAGCTGACAGTTAGGCCATTGAACAGAAAACAGTTGGTAGCCATTTGTTGTCAGACGAATTCAGTGTTTCGATGTTAGTGAGGCGGGAATTTTATGTCATCCTGATTGGTTACGCTGTGGAAGGGGGCGTGGGTTCACACGAAAAACTATCAGTTTAAATGTGCAGTAGTGGAATTTGCAACTCAGTCTGCACTTTTCTACAAGAGAAAAGAACAAGAACAGAGGGCTCCGAGAAATTTAATGAGTAAATCTCTCGGAAAAAGATCATCCAAGGGGGAAACGATTTTCTGGAGAATTGACAGACACCAAAAGTTTGAAACACAAGGCATGTGCATAATCTCATGTAAATTAGTTGATACTACTATGATGACTTGTTTGATTTAATTGCTTGTATTTGCATGTATTTGCAGGGATTTCTTTGTTTGAGTCGTAGATCAATTTTCTTGATATGGTATACATGTGTTGAGTTTGTTTATCTGAGTCCGCACAATGATATTTTTCTTTATATGTACATTGACGGCTCGCTAAGTTATAGTCTCGATTATTGTAGGGAATTAAATATCCAGAATTTCATGCTTATTCTATATAGGGAATTATGTATCTAGCATAACTGTGTTGAGTTCATTTATCTGAACTCGAACAATGATATTGTTTATTTATATACATTGACGAATTGTTGGAATGTAGATATTACGGGAAGCCGTGGAAATTATCCGAACGAGTTTATTATGTGTATTTGTAACACTAACGTAGGGTAAGGAATTTCATTCATTCTCGTGTAATGAGACTAGTAAGGAATTAATGTCTCGGTGTGGTGTAAATGGCAATTAGCAGACCATTAGTCTGTGGAACTAGGTTGTATGTTCTGTTATGACCAATTAGTCTAGATAGCCATCGACGTCTGTTTGAATCCGATAGAATTACATCTGACCTCGAGGGGTGAGACTTATGATTTATTCCCGTATAATGTGACGGAAGATTTAGGTTGCTTTTGTTTATATTTTTACAAGGTGAGATAGTTTCGGGAAGAGACACGTTTTACAACCCAAACAGAATGGAAAGCCAAAAAGGGAAAAATACGAGATACCAAGAATTTTGGAAAGAGGGAAGTAGAGCGAAAAGGACTTACCGGCGCGAAGGAGCCAGAAGTACAGTCTGAGTTGACCTTTTGGACGGAACCGAACACCAGGTTATGAATCGATGCAAGGCAGTGTTATTCGATTTCTCACTCGGTTAAATGATGATTTGATTCTATCGTAAACAGAATCGGCTATTTTTATAATCTTATTTGCATTTTTGAAATTCCTTGATTAAGTTGATTCCAAAAGAAAGAAGTGTATCTTTCGAATTGTAACGTTTATATCATTTGCTTATGAAATTTTATTATTTTGAAATTTGATTAAATTTTGCCTTCATTTGTAACGGGGGCTCGTGTTATTCTGTTCTATATATCAGTTCAGATTATTTATTTATTCCACCCATAAGTTCATACTTTGTATTGACCTTACTCGATACCGGGCAAATTACACCGTTGGCGATCACCTCTAGATACGAAAGCCAAAACCAGTAAACCCGCCACAAATAAGTTGGGGAGGGGTTTACCACAACGACATATCAAAATGTTCTTTTTTTTGCACAGCAGAACCCAGCTGACATTTCGGAATGGTTAATTTCACAAAAAAGAATTGGGAGAACGTTTAGAAAACAGAAGCGCGAACAATATGACATTATCTTGGATCAATCGGGAGTTATCATATTTTAGGCATGCATGTTCTTGATATATTACAGGTAGTATTCTTGTCATGTTAAAATCTGTAGGAAAGGGATTTAGACAGATCATTAGACTAGAAGTGCATCTATGTAATGTGGCGAATTTTGAAGACTTATTGAAACTTAATGTGAATAAATTGTACATTGAAGTTAGCTTAGTCAAGCCAAAAGGTCTTGAGAAGTTCACTGATATTTTCTTATTTCATCTCTGAAACTTAAAAGGGTCTACGTTAAGCTTCAGTGGAATTTGACAGAGTCATCGCAATGGTATAGTGACACAGCGTACATAGAGCTACAACCGTATCAGTCGGAAGAGGACTTTATGTCAAATAATTGATCTTCAAAGGAAAGCTAATTGCAGCATATGTTAGGCTGTTAAAATCTGATGAAAGACGTGATTATTTGGGCAGAATTTTAGAAACAGTTACTTCTGATTTCTGATTGGTCAGTAAAGAATTAAGGCGTATACTTTGGGAAACTAGAATTTAGGGTACCGACTTGCTTAGAATTCCTCAGTTCGACTCTTGCCTTGTGAGAAGACTAAAGGTCTAACTCTGTGGGAAAAATAGACTTGTATTTCCCTCGTTAACGAAGAAAGGTCAGATAGCTGTCTTGGAAAAAAACGACAGGCTATAGATTTGACACACGATTTTGTGGGGAGAAAGAACAGCATTATACTCCGAGAAAGAAGGAAGGAAAAAGGAAAGAGAAGGAAAGGGAAAACCCGATGAGTCAAGGGGAAATCTGCATCTAAGAGAGGTCGGAATAAATAGGGGTCAGAAGGAGGACCAAAAAGAGCACACATTAGACGTGGAAACAAGACGAGAGGAGACAGACGCCAGGTGATGCTGTCAAGCGTAGAATTTTACTCTGAATTCACCACTCGTAATATGATGTAAATTGAACACTGCGACTAAATTCTATTAATGTGAATCCATTGGATTGAAAGTGAAATTTTGGTCACGTATTAATACAAAGTGAAATTTTGGTTATGCATTAACTGATTACATTTATTTTAGTAAATCTGTTGTATTCGTTGAAAGTGAAATTTTGGTTATGTACTAATTGATTAAATTGATTTTTGTTTATTGGACAAGGGGGCTCGTAGTTGTTATTTCTTTCAATAACCTTGCTCAGCTATCTGTTAACGTTTTATCTGTCCGTCCACGCTGGGCAATAACACTGTGGGAGGTCATTCCCTAGTTAACGAACGCCAAATCAATTAAGGAGGCTTTAATATTTAAAGTCCCCCGTTACAATCAAGTAAGTTTCTTTAATATGCTTCGGCTGGGAAAAGTAATTTCTTTCCGTGTAGTAATTTACCCTCAAACTTTGTTTCCTTCAAACATCTTTTCGAGGAAGTGATTTGCGCCCTGATAAGTTTTGATTTCTGATATTATATTTCATCTAGATAATTAATATAAATAGTTATGTCATTGTACACAATATTGTTCAAATTTGTTTTCTTCATAGAAGGAATTTCGACTGACAAAAATTTGTGACTCATTCTGATTTCTTTGTTTCTGATTGCATTCGATAAATGTTTCCTTCATAAAAGCCTTCAACACAATTCGAATAACAACTATCAATAAAATGTCATTAGATCGATCATTTCAGAACCTTGATTTTTACAGGCATTACAAATTTCTCTAGGGTTTTAAACAATTGCATGATGTGTCATCTTTTCAACAAAATCGATGCACTCGTACTAAATTATCCCTTAGAGAGATAACAGAAAGGAGAAGACAATCGGGCCTCTGTTTTGCACCCTAAGGATGATTGTCGTACTTAGATCACCAGTCAAATTTCGTCAGTATGGCGTGGGTCCAGCAGTAAATCGTGACATCATGTTTTTGCATGTTTCTCGTTACACATACAAAAACTGGCAGAAGCCAGTTAGTTTGAGTTGATCATGCTTCTTCTTGACATGATTCCGGTGAATATCAAAGAAAGAGCTTGGTGTATTTGTTCAGTTTACTCAAAGTGTATGGTAAGGATATATAAATATACATATAGAACTGCTTAATACCCTATCTACACTAATTTACGGTATATGCAGACTTTCGCTATGTCATTCCTATTATTTTGGAGATGGTGCTATCAAGTAGTGAATCGCAAACAGTAACATATTTCTGAATAAGAATGTCATCAAACTTGAGATTTTTCATGGAAGGCTTAAATTCGTTCAAGCACCACTGTGATTGACTTGACCACGTGCATAGCGGTTTTCATAACGAAGAGCCCTTTGTTTGGTATTGGATCAAATGCAAAATCTTGCTGTCACAACTCTTTTCATGTTTGTTTATCTTACTTGTCATAATCTTCTATTCAAATCAACCTGCGAGTTTCCTCCTGTGATTCCATTGTATTGAGTATATAAAATGGTTAAATGCAGGTTTTTGTTTAGAAATTCATACTCTTATGGTTAAAATATGTACTTGATTCTTTCTTATTGATGCCTTTGTGCCACTACCGACTTTAACCTTTGCAGCCTTGTTTATAGTTGGTTTTGGAATTGGCGCATTAAAACATGTAGTTGTTTTAACAAAGGCTTTAAGTGGCATTAATAGTTCACACCTTTTACTTCGCATCCGTACGCCATATCAGATGAGGACAGCGTTGCTTCAGGAGGCTATCATTCTTTTAAATTTACTAAAAGGGCAGCTACAAATGCAAAAATATGGCACTTTACCAACACATTTCCGACATCGTGTGCTGGAGATGCGCGTAGTAAAGGCCTCGAGTCCAAAAACTGTCTTTGTGACGGTTTGGTCGTTTTTTATTGTTCCGACAGGCAACACACAGCTCATTAAGAATGTCCAACGAGATTTTTCACGATCCTCTTGAGACCTTCTACTCTAGCGCAAGTGATGAGCTCGATGTTTGCCACTTGCTGCTAGATATAAGTGTGCGATTGTATTGAGATTTCTTTCGGCCAAGACACAGATTTCGTCGTGCTATTTGGCTTTTATGGATAATAGCCGTTTAATACAATTTCCAGCTTCAGACATTAGACCACAGCTTCAAGCTGTAATCTCAAAGACAGCAGTGAATGTCGACAAGATTTCAATCCGTGCCACACCAGTGCTCAGCGACACAGACGTTGGTGTGCTGGCAGCACCATCTACCATGTTCTTCGCGCTTGTACTTTATGTACAGAGTTTATCTTCTCAGATCTGTTTCAGGGTATAGAAATATTATAATGCCTCTATCACTGGCTTGGTATGAAAGTTCAATTAATCGGGGACGGGTAGCTACCTTGCTGACATGCACTTCAAACCTGTAGGTGTGGTGTAATGGAAAGACAGAAAGATGTCAAAGAATTTGCTTGTACTTATGCATAATAATTTTGCTTTAAGACGATATATACAGAGCCTGGGGTGTTTTTGACTTCACTGATGCGGAGCGAATATTAGAGACTTGTTGCTCATTCCTGACGTGTTTGTGCGAGAAGACGTTTCGCTTTAAACCAAATTAACTATTCGCTCTGCTGTTCATCAGTACTAATGCGAGAGCTTAGAACGTGACTGCTTTGGTGATAGCAAGTACTACCAGATTACCGGCCAGCCAGCCGATGGCAATGTTAGCTACTTTCAGGAAGAATGACACCATATTTGCAATTTTACTGGATACTGCCGCCAAAGGCCTTCTTCCTAGAGTTTTTTAGTATTCCAGCCAGTTGCTCCGTTTGTATTTCTACGCATTCTTTTGTACTCTTATGTCGAGGCGAGCGGTGGTGGTTGTGATCAGGTTTAGCTGTCTGATGCAGTGAAGGTAAGCATATTCAAGTTTATGATAAATCCCATCACCGTGAGAGCTGAGGCAATGGTGATGACCTGCCTGTGATTTGCAATTCTTTTATGAGTGCTATATCTGCATAAAGGACCTAATTGATAGTCTGTATAATTCTGGAAATATGGCTACGCAGGCCTTCTCGGTTAATGTTGCCAGCCTTCTCGTATCTCATCACCCATCACTTCTGTTTCCATTTTGGTTAGGTTCGTGTTGTTTTCCACATATTTTTTTAATGCGATATGGTTATCGATCACTGCAAGCTACGTGGAGTTATCCAAAAGAGCGCCGGCTGACCTCTGAACCACCCGGTTTAGGGCTCAAATCTGTCTCATCGGGAAGATATTTGGTTCATGTACACCGCTTCCTCAGATTCCAATACAGCGATGGGCTCGATATGTTCTAGCCTGTATATGCTGGCTGTTTGAACCCAGTCGTATGGAGAGACTGAAAGAGATGCTCCTCGGTGTAAACGAGGACAAGACTTGTGCTGTTTTTATATGTTGGTGAGGTCCAGTTTAACCCACACCTCACTGCGAGAGCGCAAAACTTATTTTCTTCAAACTGAGATTGATATTGAGTTCCATTGTCTTGCAAAAAGCATCGAAATCGACTATCCGCTATTGTACTCCCCTGAGGATACATATTCTTGTTTCCGCCCAGCTGGCATATCATTACTGCAAGCCCAAGAAAAGGCTTCTTTCTATAGTTCTTCTGCCTCGTTGGTTCAAGTGGTAAGCATGTTTCATATCCCTCGTGTAGATTCTTTTCACTGCCACCATGCTAGGTCATTCTAAATTCGCCGACTTTATGTTTAGCTATCAAAGCGGAGTACTCGTGAGACACCATGACAACTCTTAACATATTTTAAGAAGAAAATGTTACCTCCGAGAGCATCACTCTTTAACAATCTTGCGAAAGCATGTCTAAGTACGAAAACAAACTCGATCAATATCACTCCCTTCGCTGCGCGCTTGGTGTAAAGGGGTCTGAAACGCCGTCGTTGTGACTAATAACCCGAGCACTATAGATTAAAACCCACAGTTTCTTCTCTGATTTCCAAACCTCAATAAGCTTGCGTTCACAATTGCTTCGACCGAAGTCTCACCAGGGCCAGACACAAAACGTATATTTCTGAAAATCTTCGCAGCTCCATCGTCAGATAGAGCAGTGTACGGCTTAAAGGACACGAACTAGCCTGCATTGACGATATTGATGTTTATGGCGTCTTAAGGAATCTCTTTTTGACGGAGAAAGCAGACTAAAGCTGCTTATCAGGGTTTACAAAACGCTAACGCTGCCACTATACGTGTCGGCGCTGATAATGCCGTCGATAAGACCATATCGAGGCCACGTTTGGGAACCGCCTATTTGTGCTATCAACTGGGTCGTTCAAATCACATCACCTTCGACCTGAAGCTTGACTACTGCGACAGGGCGATGCACAGCACTAATAAGGAGGAGAGCTTCACCATCAGTGGTATATCCTTAGAGTATGACATTGCGACCAACGTAGAATTCGCACTTACAATCAGACAGTAGTAAATGGAAAACGTGCCAGTGAATAAGAAAGACAATATTAACCTCAAAACGTAGGCAAAAATAATAAAGACGATAAGGATGCAACAAAGATCGCTGAATGTGTGCGTGATACTGAGGATCTCTACCACCCTTTATTAACAAGGTGTTGGTGACGTTAGAAACCATCTCAAAAATCAGGTCCATACCCATGAGCAGGCGATAAGCAAGAAGTTGAAAGCGAGGGAGTTTATAAATGACACGAAATTGCCCTCAATTGATGCTGGGCATTTTGTCACAATCTTTATACGTTTGTCATGTATATGAAGTCAACAGATGACCAAGCTCTCCATGGATCAGGAAGAAGCATCGAAAACGCGCTTACATGCGTAACGCTGCAAATTAAAAAGACGGGTCCAGGCGGCAGGTGTTAAACATGTACTTTAGCATCATCATGGACGTGCAACTCAACATTACAAAATGACCAGTTCACATTGCTTATCTGCAAGCCTCCTCGTTCCATCAACAGTCTTTGATAACTTGCAGCCACAATGCGTCATGAACGTCGGCCGCCCTGACTACAGCAAAAATTTGTTTGCCTGCGAACTGCTAGGATTGGTATTTAGGAACCAATCTAATTTTATCGTTAGCATCTGCTCCACTATACTCCTGAATAAGTCAACCGACAGGTATTGGGCCCACGACAAAAAAAGACTTCTACTCACCCCATTTGGTCTGTTATCCTGATGTTCTGTTTTGTGGGCTAGATAAAAGTTTGAGGATGACTGTGCCTTCCTTTCTGGCATCTGGCATAAGGAAACGGTCCTTATCAATTTCAAAAAAGTCAGCACCAAACGAATCAACACTAGTGGCTCCTATAACAACGAAAGAATACATAGTCCACCTCCGGCCTAATGGCGATGAGCGACGAATAGACAGCAAAGATATATGTAATATAAAAAGCTAAACTCTGAGCCTGGATGACGGTTTTCCTGGAATAGCATCTTTTCTGACTGCACACAGCAGCTGTAAGCCCCTTCCTGCTTGCAGACAACAGAGAACGTGTTGCGAATGATTAAAAATGATTCAACTGAGTGGCAACAAGTGCTACGACTCAAGAAAGGGCTTCCGTTTATAGCTTTTCTGCCGACTTAAAATATCTATTAACTGGGGCGACATTGCTTTGGTAGCTGGCCTTCTTTAGACTTGATACCGCGCGATTCGATGATTGACAAACGATTGTTAAACACGAAACAGACTGCTTTTGGTCGTCTAGGCTTCGAAGACGCGGCAAAGCCCGTAACCATTACAGTGAATAGCCTTTTAATGCAAAATATGCTAATTAAACAACTCATCATCCCTACTAATGTTATCACGTCCGTCTAAAGACAATAATGGCCATAGTTGCAATGATGGTCAGCGAGGCATTCGTAAACGCCCTAGCATTACAGGGTCAAGCTTTCTTGTATCTCAGCTAGATCAAAATATAGGAACGCATTCACCAAAACAAAACACACTAAGGACTCCAAGCTGTGCAGACCGAGCACAATCGCACACTCATCGTACATCTAGATTACTTTTACTATTGGCTTCTACTCGACCAGCACCCCGGAGAAAAATCAGACAATATTACGCAGTTCAGCAATGAGCAGATGATTTCTGACTTTATGCGCCCTTGCCATCGCAGCAAAATTACGGGATGATGTTTTGACGAAGAAAGGGAGGTAGGGAGGTACTCACTGCCGTCGGCTACGTGTCCAATGAATACTTTTGGTGGTTTAGCCAAAACGTTCGCTACGAACCAGTCTACATTTTTTTACACTTGTTTTAAGCGGCTGTATGTCATCGTTTCGACTCGCGCAAGTGATATGGCTCTTATGGTTGGCAATGTTGAGGGGTTTCGCAAGGTGTCAAACGTTGTCTAACCATTTGTCGCTCAACCTAGCCCCAGCATTGTTTTTGTTGCCTCGTCATATTTGTTGATTGCTCACGTACCAATTGCATCATGTCTGATGCTGACATGGCTTGCAGCTCGTAATCTTTAAAGTTCTGGGACACGCCTTTCAAGTTGAATGTGAACAAGCCGACTCGTTTTTCAATTGGATAAACTACCAACAACCATCGAGGAGCGCTATATTTTTAAAAATTCTTTCTGGTTTGTTATGTGAAGGACCTGTGTTGCTTGTCAGAATGGACTCAAGAACATCTGTTTGCACTAGAAACAACACACACTCCACGTGCATAGCTGTTTGTTCTTGTCGGTTTCATTTATTTGAAACCAACTTTGGTATGTGCCTGTCCGATACCTTGGTGTCTACGGTCGCTATACTCCTCAATGATTTTTGAGAGGGTGTCCATCCAGTTGGTTTTGATGATAAGCTAAAACCAGCGTACGATCATGGTTCAGAGAAGAAGATTGATAATTATCGCGAGTTGGGCTCGAGGTTTTGGTTCGGCCAAGTGGTGGTGAACCCGGCTGTCCTTCATCACAGCCGCACTATCTGTCCATAGCTTGCGGAATCGATCTTGTTGCGCTGCCTGAACTATAATTCTTTCCAATGCCATAGCTGTGTCGTTTGTGCATTGTAGAGGCTTCGTGGCCGGTGGAGACATAGCGGCTGTTGGAGTCGATTCCTGTAAGAATGCCTTTGTAGCATTGGTTGAGGCACATCACCTTGTCAAAGAACACTATACGTGTGATGCTGCTGGTCTGTGCTCTTGTCCTTGATTGTAAAAAATACATTCTCCAGGCTAATCAAAAATGTCGTCTATGTCAAAACCGCTGTCTCAACGTGCACTTGTGCATCAAGCACCCACTCTGGATATGTCTTCACTGTGTATTTTACCGTCGGACGGTGTGCATTGGCGTTCTGGAAATACCTGAGGGAAATCTGCTAATTGTCTTTAGTGTATGCACGCGCTTTATCAATAGAGTTAATGCTTCAATCCTTGTCCAGCGGCACCGGGCAGGTGGCACATTGTTAGCCCTAGGCAACCACCTTAAGGCAGGCCCAGTCAACATTGAGGTATTGCCTTCACAAAGCAGTCTATGGGTTCACTTCGTCAGAGAACGTTTCCAGCCATAATGACCTTTCATTTTCGTTTAAAAGATAAATTTACTTCAAGCGACACACTTCTTTAAAATAAATTGTATACATTACTTGTTTTCTTTGGCAATTTTCTTTGCCATAAAAATCACGCGGAAACGTGGCGCCATTGACATTTTAGTATTGACGATGATCTGAAAAATCCATTTTATTTAATACGTGGTGGCTGTGATTTGCCAGATAAAAAAAAAAATATCTAATTAATTTTTATCTTATGGCGAAGAGAAATGTTTATCGTGTAGCATGAATCAAGATTAAAATAAGCCACTGAGATAAATAAATTGTGCAAACTGACTGCCACGCAGTGAATAATTGCTCTGAAATGTCGTGAAGTTTCTTGAGATATACACTAATGAAGTTACAAGTCATGAGTGTAACATCATCTAAAAGGTGCGTTGTATATCTTGCTACAAGAGACTTCTGAATATTCTGTCAATGGAAAAATTATTGTATCATCCACCATAGGAACTTTGCTTCAATTTTATGAGTATTATATTATGATTACCGCATCAGTTGTACGGCCTCTATGATTTGAGTAAGTCTAAGAAAATCAAACAGTATAATACAATAACACTGATGACGTGAGAGAAATTTTAGAAGTTTTTCTACTTAGAAAAGAAACAAATCTTAATTACTTCTTTGGAACATTTTTTTTTTTTTTTTTGCTTCTAAATTCGTTATTCACGAGAATGCAAAAGACAAGTTGCGTAATATAGGTATATACTGAGGAATGAAAGAACGATATAAATTTTAATCACGTCTCTTTCTGAAAAGCATTGTGGCCTATTCGTGTATGCGTGCATGAGTTAAGGTGTGAGGCCACTTCTATATCAGTAAGACAGAAATTGCAAATTCTAAGCATTCATTATATATTATAAACGGAACATGATAAAATACGGAGACAAGGTTTCTGATGTGTGATATTGTACAAACGGAATGTGATATACTACTGACAACAAGGTTCAAGAAGTGTAATATGTTAACCGACGATGATATAGACGTGTAATATACTAGCAACAGAAGGTGATCTACTCCTGAGAGAAGATTGTTGATGTGTCCCTTGCTACTGAATCTTGCCCTTTTTTTAAATTTTAAACACGAGATTAATAGTTGATAAATTTTACTTTGTCCTGATTCTGAGGTGGTTTGTTTTAAAAGTATATATGTGTGTGTGTGTCTGTATATATATATATATATATATATATATATATATAGTATATATATATATAGAGTTATATATATATATATATATATATATATATATATATATATATATATATATATATATATATATATATATATATGAATTCTTATAAGATTTATAACAGATGGCAAATTTACAAAATGGACATTATTCATACTGTTCTTTTTGAAATGGCTGTCAAATGCGGTAATGATTCGACTTAGTAACTAACAATCATCATTGCCATTATTTTTTCCAGAAAATAATTGTATAACACATATTCGTCAAGAAAACTATCGTGTCGGAGCCATATTAAAAGTCAGAGTTGTATTTGCGATACTACTACTACTACTACTATTACCACTACTAAGGGGCCCCGAGTGGCCGAGTGGTCTAAAGCGCTCTCCGTTACGGATCACTGCCATCTCACCTCTGTCTGCGTGGGTTCGAGTCTAAGATTCGGCGAATGTGGATATGTGAGAAAGCTTGCCAGTAGCTACTCGTGGGTCGGTGGTTCTTTTCGCGGATTTCCCGGTTTCTTCCTCCACCATTAATACTGGCCGCCATGTATAGCCTATCGTGTGCTGAAAAATGGCGTTAAGCCCCACAACAACAACAACAACTACTACAACTACTACTACTACTACTACTACTACTAATAATAATAATAATAATAATAATAACAACCACATTAATAAAGGTTTGATTTAGGACACCAACCTGGAATAGACCCAAATTCTAAACATATGAACTGCATTAATATCAGTATCAGGAGGAATGAGATTCTGATATTATGGAGTAATTTCAAAAAGACAAATTAAAACAGCAAAACATAACGGGGTAGGGTGGGTGGGGTGAATATGAGATGCAATGTTAAGAAAAACGCCATGTAGAACAATAGCCTTAAATTTTCCAGGACATGCTACAGAAAATGGATAAGAATATGACCACAGTTTCCCATTAAAGTCAATTAAAAGGCTGAAATAAATAAATAAATAAATAAATAAATAAATATGTCACCTGAAAATTATAGGCGTGGGTAGTAAACCATATCACCTTTTGATATTAAGGTCAGTCGGTCCAAGGATCGGGCTCATGTTTTATGTACATCCATTGACAAGAGGGTAAAGCATGGGCATTGATGTCGTTCTACAGTTTGATGCAAAGTTTCCTAACAGTGAAACCCGTTTGAATAGCAAAACTGAGACGAAACGGTTTCATGCATTGCGTGCAAATTTATTTGACCTCACGGAAGGGCGTGTCATTCGTGGCGAATATTTGCTGAATAAGAAAATAAAATCCTTAGAGTAAATTTATAACCTTTTCCTTTAAATTGCCAATTTCTGAAATTTTAATTAATCACTTCCCGAGAAAGTTTCAAATTTGTTAAGTTTTAGTACAACTCATCCATGTTTGTGACATCTTTGAAAGTTCTACTGCTTTTAAATTGTCTGGAAAAACCCATTAAATTCGAATATATTCATCAAATTATTTCAACTTAGTAGTAAATAAATGTACTCATCGATGATAATTGCGTGATTAAAGCATTACTGATAGTATATGCAATCGGTGTGAGGAAAACGAAACAATAAATGATGTCTACAAAACTCTTCAAGGTGGAGTCTAATTTCACTATTGCTTTTAATTACAGTATGATCCAGTACAAATTTAGGGGGCTTTTTTAGCACCGTTTTAGTCATTTACAACTGTATCATGTCCACTTCGGACGAAAATGACTATTTTTGCAGGCATTATACAAGAAAAGGGACATTTCTACGCGATTCACTTTGTGGGTTTTGAAAATCAACTGCATTTATTTTCAAATACTATATGAACATGAGCAAATCATTATCTAGGTCTTTTATGAAGTGACTGCTAATTTTTAATCTAAATGGAAGCAGAAAACAAAATGTTGTTACAAATACTGAGTGATAAATCCTTGTCTGTGATTTGCAAAATTTGGTTCTGCTTGATGACTTTCGAATTAAATTATTAAAGATGGACTAAGGAATTAAATGTGATAGGCACATTCATCCTTATTATATAGTTTATATAGACAATACCCGTAAAGTAAAATCATGATCTCTTCTGATGACTTTCCAAGATCCAACCAAATTTATATCTCATGTGATAGCAACGACGGAGGGGATTGTCGATTTCCTTCTTCACAACATGAAAAGTTTTTGTGTACAAAAATGTTGCAAACTCCCCCAGCTTTGTTGGGGTGGATTGTATGGTTTTGGTTATCGTTATCTAGAAGGTGATCGCCGACGGTGTAATTTGCCCGGAACGAGTAAATGTCAATATAAAGTGTGAAACTTATAGATGGAATGGATAAAGATCTGAGCAGATATATAAAACAGAATGTACATGTACAAACTATAAAATTTAATCAACAATTCATAAACAATAAAATTCATAAACAATTGTGATAATGCATTACATCAGAAAGATACACATTTCGATTTAAGTTATTCAACGAATTTCAAATACAAATATGCTTATACAAATAGCCGATCTGTTAAGCGATAGAATTAATTCATCATCGAATCGAGTGAAAAGATCGAAATCACTGCCTTGTGCAGATTCATAACCTGATGGTGATGGTTCAGTCCAAATTCGCTGCGACTGTTCTTTTGACTTCCTTGTGCCTCTAAGTCGGGGTCCTTTTCACTTTTCCCCTTTCCCAAACTCTCAGGTGTCCCGCCTCTTTCGGCCTATAACTTTGTGTGGTCGCTTTGGTTTTGTAAGTACGTGATACTTCACGTGGATAATTCCCGTGGATACTTCCCGTGGATTCGTCACGTGGAGCTATCTCCCTTCCAAAAGTAAACAAAGTGGCAACCTGAGTATTCTGTTAGGTACCCTACTGGGAAGAGATCATTACTTACTCCTCTCATTAATGTCA
The DNA here is from genome assembly GCA_016617855.1 of Megalonaias nervosa. NCBI lineage: Eukaryota > Metazoa > Mollusca > Bivalvia > Unionida > Unionidae > Megalonaias > Megalonaias nervosa. The sequence goes on from JAECUM010027636.1 coordinate 20,095, forward strand.
GATAAGTTCTATTGGAATTCAAACAGATACCAACGGCTATCTAGTCTAACTAAACACGGCAGACCATAAACGAACCTAGTTTCCTAAGATTAATGTACTTCCAAATGGCTATTTCAACACTGGCTTACAGTAACAACACCTCGAGGCATCAGTTTCGGTCCCGATTTAATTACACAAATGAATGAATGAAATTCCTCACACGACTCAGCTACGGCATTTATAGCGAATACACACATTCACATCTCTAGTATATATGAAACCTCACTACATGGTTTAACAACATTAATTTCACATGGTTTAACAACGTTAATTTCAGTCAATATGCACTCAAGTCTTTATCATATGTGACATTATCTAAATCGGAGAATTTACACGGATTCTCGTAACTCATATCACTAAAGTATGGCATGAAATTCTAAATACATATTTACCTATCACAAACGAGACTATACGTTCAAACGATTCATCAAACTTATATAAAGAATATCATTGTACGGATTCATATAGATGAACTCGCATAGTTGTATTCATATCAAGAAAATTGATCTACGAATCTAACCAGATAATTCATGCTAATATAAGCAAATAAATCAAACAAATCGTCACACAATTGTAATCATATCAAGAGAATGGATCTACGAATCTAACCAAATAAATTCATGCAAATATAAGCACATAAATCAACAAATCATCATATGGATATCAAGAAATTACGTGAGACTGACACAAAATACCTTGTGTCTTCAAGCTTTTACCGCTAGAATTGAGTTCGTAGATTTTTCCAGACATCCGATCCCTTGGATCCTAATTAGGAGTGAATTTCTTCTAAATTCAACCCGGAGTCCTGTACCTTTGTTTTCTCTTGCAGAAAATGGTGTCGACTGATTAAAAGTGTTGCGATAAGCACATTTAAACCGAGAGTTTTCATGTGGAATCACGCCCCCTTATTCAGCGTAACCAATCCGAATTATAGTTAAGACGCTAAAAAAAATGCAGTCCCCCTGACAACCTCATATTACCAAATACTGATTCCTGGAAAATTTCAAACGGACATCTTCGATACAGATCGGAGGTTAACCCCTATCCTTTTCAGTTAAGTAAACAACGGCTTGATTAAGAACCACTGCTTCCATGACAGTGACATTTGCAATCAGTGCGTTACGGCGATTTAAACACGCGCCAGTCCCCATAAATCTAATTAATCGTTCACCTGTCCAACTTAATGTGTTCTTCGTAGATCGAAAGATTACATATCTTTCAATGTTGCTTCTCGACCGTATGATGTAAAGTTGAAGGTCGCGATACTGGATATGCGGTAATCACTCGCTTATAAGACGGGCCCAACTGCATACTGCACAGACCCAGATCTGCCGTCGCATAATACGTTGGCAGATCTGAGTCTGTGTCGTTTGTTAGGAATAATTAGTAGAAAAAGCAACATAGACCCTGATGCGAATGCGCATCATGCTATGGCAGATTGTTTGCAGTTTGCCTGGTCTTACATGCAAGTATAAACGGTTTCTAGTATTACTGTGAGCACTGGATGCGAAAACTAAAATTGTCATTATTATCTGAAAACCAGCCACTAGATTACCTATACCGGAAAATCCACTGGTTAGTTGAACAACACTGGACAATACTTGATCCAAAGCACTAAAGAGTACGTAAACAATACTGAACAATACTTGTTCCAAACTACTAAAGAGTACATGAACAATACTGGAAAATCCAAATGTTTGACTAAAAAATACTGGACAAATCTGGAATAAAAAACTACAAGACCCTAGATTAACAATACCTGAAAATCCAAAATGGCTGAGTAATAGTGAACAATACTGGACAAAATTTACCAGACACTACATAAACAATACCCAAAACTCTGGGGGCATCTCGTTTACAAGAGAGGTTACCATACCATATAAGCTTTGCTTGCCTTCGGTACTGTTGCAGAGTTTGGCGTCTGAGATTATAGTCGCAGGTGCTGGTGGTTATCGATGTCTGGAGGATGATCAACCACGGTATTCCCTGGATCATAATATGAAATGAATGAGTGGAATAAGTAGAGACCAGAGCAGAGATAAAGAAAAGAACACGACCCACTTATATAAAATATGACAATTTAATCAATTACACTAAATGAAAATAAATTGTAAAACGCACTCGAAGAACACATTTATATTAGCACATGATTACCGAAACGTTATTACAAAATGCAATTAGCCCGTCTGTTTATTCCGATAATACAAATTTTATCATGAATTCAAGTGAGCGACCGAACTCAATTGTCTACTATGCATGCATAACATTGATGCTTGCCGGTCCTTCCAAAGTCAACATAGGTGGCCGGTTAGAGTTGATGTATTCCTTTTATTCCTCTCTGTCTCTTTCAACCTCTTTCGGTACATATATGGAGCTATTTCCCATGTAAAAGTAAATAAATAGGCAAAACCAAGAGAGCCTACTCAAATGAAATTCAGTAGCATCCGGACATTATTACCACATTCGAGAGACACAAAAACGCTCCTCCAGAAAATTTAGAACCACCGCTTACACTTACACGGTCAAAATGTAAAGAGTTCAAGTCTGAAGTATCACCCCAGAAAGTCGCAGGCTTCGTCACCAATATGTGGGATTCCTTGTTACAGACACTGAAATGACAATGCCAAGCCAAATAAGACGATCGTTTAAGACTTCCCATTCATCACAACAGTTTGAAGTCACCCGTTTGAATTGAGAGTAGCATCCAGATAGAATTAACACTCTCCAAATTCATCGACAAAATTCAATACGTCCAATAGTTCAACGACCAATTTCACATCACCGATTTCATTGCTACACTTAATATGACCAGCAGTTTTCCTCCCAAAGGGAGCGGACACAGAAAAGTGTTATTGGTGGATCAACTTCGAAGTACCTAACGCAGCATTGTCCAAATCAACAACATCCAAGACCACGCGTGTTTGGTACGTGCCATCGTCGTGGGACGAACGTATGCAGACAAGAACGACACTGAATAATGGCAAAGAATCTGGAAAAGCACTCGACAATCGGACCAACCCAAGCAGCGAAAAGAAGTTGAACTCTTTTTAAAGCAGGCAGGCCTATCAAAAGACACTGCCTGTGGCATTCCTGAAGTGCATCAATGTCAAGACGTACGTCTCCACGCTACAAGTTGAAAGTGTATCCACAAGTGGTTCGCGGTCTGGTGTTGCTAGGGTATAATTTCCCATACGGAAAATACATTTACGTCAATCATTACCAAGAATATTTCAATGTCATTACCAGTATCATCGGATTCCTCAGATACGGTTACTACTGTGAGAAATGTGAACAAAGGTTTTGCAGTCGAGAGCAACACATTCATTGAGATGAGACTAAACCCTACCTTCCCGAAAGCAAAAGAACAAATTCATTGCTCGTCTTGTCAGCGAAACTTTTTCAGTCATACGTGTTACGAACAACATCGTATTACACAAGGTCCACAATAGAAAAGTGCATGCCAGCTATTGAGATTGTGCTCCAACTTGTGGATATCTCATGCGCACCAATTACGCCAAAACCCACGTTTGTCCAGGAAAGCAACGATGCCATATTTGTCACCAAATCGTGGAAATGGATCATAAGTGTTACATTCAAAATTACAAATCTGAACAGAAGGATGATACGAAGAAAAAGACATAAGTAGATTTCATCTATTTGATTTTGAAAGTATGCTAGCGACCGGCATTCACATTCCTAATTTATGCGCCGCTCATCGATCATGCGCTTTTCATTGCCCCCATTGTAGCAAGATATCAGGAGGAAGAGAAAAAATCTTTCAAGGACCAAACATGCTTCCCGATTTTGTCCAAGGGATCTTAGACCCTATCGAAGATACATGGAGCGAAGAGGACATTCAATGTTACGGGGACTGCCATCGCTATGCTACGGTGATGGCTCACAATTTCACGGGATACTATCGGCAATTTCTGCTGAAATACTATTCAGAACAAGGCACGGGTTATTCCCAACTCACTATGAACGAGTCAAACTCATCAACATGAAAGTGGAGCAAGTGACGTTTAAAGTTTCCATTAGTTATTTGGCCATGCTTTTGAATAGAATGCCAAAAGCATTTGGAATGACAGATGTGGCCAAAGGGTATTTTCCACACTTTCCAATACTCAAGCCAATCACCATGCGATCCTGGACGATGTGGACGAATCTGTTCGTTGTATCCTTGTATATTGTCCATTTCCAACAGGTAACACCCACATGTTGACAGAACACCTTGACGTGGAACACATTCGTCGATAAAAAGGCTTCATCAAATGCAAAGTCTTACCTCCCACTGACTTTTACTATCCCGTCTTACCGCACCATTGCCTAGGAAAACTGATGTTTCCTTAGTGTCTTACCTGTGCCAAAGCCAAGACCAACCTTTTCATCACACCGAAGACCAAGAAAAATTCAAAGACGAGTACCGTTCCAACGAAGACATCACTTTAGGCTGCTTGGAAAAGAACGACGGAAGGCGCTCGTTGCCACAGTCATGCTGAATTGCTTGTGAGGAAAAGTTGCACAACGGCCGTGCTTACAAAGGACGGAGTACTTGCCAAATCCCTACCGCTACTATGAAAAAATTTATGACAAATGAAAGTGGATTAATCGTCATTGGCGAAGATTTGATATTGATCAATTACGAAGAAGAACAAAAGTTTGCCGACGAATTTGTAAATGTCATCATAGCTGCCTCATCATTGAAACCTCATGCTCGCTTAGAATTGTACGAAGTCATATCTCCGTTAGGAGATCGTATCCTGTACATTGAGCTGGACAGCTGCATCTACATTCATAGACCTCACCCAGTCATCGAATGAGATCGATTAGGAGCATGGACGGACGAACACCCCAAAGACAAAAGTTTGCTAGCGGCAGTCCCGAAATTTACGGCTATCAGTACCGAGACCCACAATGCGAAATACATGTCAACTGCAAAGTCTAAGGACCTATCGAGCCAGTCCAGTGGTCATATTTTACCTTACTGAAAGAAGCTCTGCAGTCTTAGAGGATCAACACTTTTGGACGACCATATTCGAGCCGCACAAAATTTTGAGGTTACCAAAGCTCCAAATCGTCAGTTGCTCTTTAGAAAAATTCTCTCAAATAGTCTATTAGAAGATCACAGTACCTTGCCATAAGAACACGCCGATCTCGCCCGGTACAAAAAAGGGACGACGTTCAAGACCAATAATTCCTTTCAACTTCAAACGTCGAGCTAGAAAGGGGAATCATTTCTCATAGACACAAGCAAACGAGGAACCTATTACGAACTCCATGTGCGATTTAGTGTCCAGTAGACAGTCATAGTTACTGGAGTACTCGACATCGGGTCAGGAGTTAGTTAAAACTTCAAGTAAAGTGAAAAACTCAGTGCGTTGTTGTGCCTTGCGATCACATCTATGCCGTACCCTGCGACATCATTGATGCAGCACGACCTGAGTGCTTCTCTACTACTGCTACTACCACAGAAAGTGAAGCTCTGCTTGTATCACACGACTGATACAAATGGAATACCGTTTATTTCCTTCCCGCAGTCAACGGATTGGATGCCACAGGACCAGTCAGTTTTACCCCAAAAGTGATATCGTGTGTGTACCACCCTATGGATATCATCTATGCCTGTACAAACTAGTCTCGATACCACCACCACCTGAACGAAATGCGCCCGTGATAAAGAATATACGTTGCCCGTGGATTTGCATAGATACTGCGACTTTCATGAAGACTGTTTCCATTGAATTGTGGACGCCACATGGTGTGCTTGTTAGTGACTACGTTTCTAGGATTTCGTTTACCAGCAGATTCCTTGTGGACTATTTACAAACAGTTCCTGTACAAACATCATCACCACCACACCTTTAAATGTATACGACAGACTCATTTTGTTAAAAGTGTTGTGTTTTCATATCGATACTTTTCTACCTCTATGTCATGGAAAACAAAATCCGATCGATCGATCGTCCAGCGCATCGTGCTGTGTTACAAAGAGTGGCATTCGGCTTACACCCTCCCTCAAGAAAGTCAAGGAGAATCAATGATCTTTGTGGAAGGCATTCCTTGCGAATACGACGGGTCGTCTTCGATGACATATTAGGAAAAGACGAGGAAGAAATTAAACTTTGGTTTACACGCAATGAGCTTCATCGAAATGAAGGTACGATTTACAAAACCAACAAAGTAAGGCTCATCCTACCATCAGTCTCAATGCCCATTACGTGGTCTTGTTTAAAAACTCCGAAAGATAAATCTCAAGTGCAAATGCTAACTAAATAGTTTGGAACTCCTTGGCTGACTTATGAGCGCGATGATGCCACTCAAACACCTCATGCCTATTTACTCATCGATTTAAAACCACTACACTCGATTATTGGCGATTTGGTACCCATCTATTATACGACTGGTGTCAAGAAGGGATGGCCGGTCATTTACACGTCTCCGTCGGCATGAAAAAAAACTATAAAACCTCCCACACTTCTTTACTGCCTCAAAATCAGCAACATGACTTCCTTTCAATCTCATCTTCCAGCCAAATTGGTTCGAGACACGTACGGTATAGTCCACAAGTGTGTCCTCGTGCGTTAGAAGCCAGTCTCAAAGATGGTTTAAGGTGACAGCAAGTCAATTACTTCAATGCATCATTCACATCCCTCATCAAACCAAACGATTTTCTTCTCAAACAGAAAGTGGCTTTGTCACAACTGGCAGCTCCGAGAATCCACACTCAAAACAAAAAGCAAATCATATTGAAACCTGGAGGTAGTGGTTCTCTGGGAGGTGTCATTATTCGTTCCATCTTAAAGTTGAATCTTAATACCCAAGCAATCCCTTAGAAAAAATTTTCTCCCAAAAGACATCGAAAGAAGAAGAAGACTGGCACGACCAGAAACAACTCCCCTCCCCCGAAACAGAAAGCTCAAAAAAAGTCCTAAGAAGAACAAAACAGCTTCTACCGCAAAGAGAGGCACCGCTGCTTGGACGCATTTAGACGAATTCCAGTATGAAAAAGACGTGTGCCAGGCGATACTCTTCCATGTTTCTTATTTTAAAAAGAAAAAGATGTCACATTCTAGAAACGCACGTCACTCTCCTTCCAAAAAGGGTAAACGAAAGGGACTGCCTTCTCGTTTGGCCAAACAATGGGACTTGTTGTTGGTACTGACAAAAGCCCATCCACCCTTGTAAAACAACACGTTCAAATACCCCCTATGAAATACCGTGTGTGACCACCAAGTATCCAATACGACGAATGAAAGTGAAAACCTTCACTATTGCCGCTGGACTCCGACCCAAAATCGAAGATCATCCTTTCCAATGACAGTTACAGAAAGGTTTAATCTTCGCCATCGTCAACAATGCAGCCCTCAACGGAGCCATGGATCAAAATCCGTTCGAGATTAAGCATTGCAAAGTGTTTAAGCTGGCCAAACCTTGTGCACCATACCCTTCGAACCTAACTTCGAACAGAAAAATTACTTGAGATCTTCCTTGTTCCTGTATGAAGCAGTTCGATACCAACACCAGTCACGGCATGTCATACGCCGATTATGTATAAGGCTTTTATGGCGTTTGATTTCACACCAGACCAAGGCAGCGACGAGGGACATTTGCACCCTATAAAATCCGGCCAAGTTCTTGTGGAACTTCAGTTTCCATAAGTTCTTGAGCACACGGTCAACGTGATTTTGTATGCAGAATTTGATAATACTCTAGAAGTCAACAGCCTGAATGAAGTGATTTTAGACTATTATGGAATAATTCGAATCCTTTTTGGAATACGGAGACTATTTGAAGAGACGGACGAGGACGTCTTTGAGCAGAAGAAAACGATAAAGAGGCAGTCATGATGTCGAGATGGCCAAAACAAGGAGAACATTTAGTCTCCTGTTTTGCTAAGCAACTGGCTGAAATATTACTATCACTATTCATACCTACAGCATATTTACTTACAACGTCTGAGTCATCCTTGTATTCTCTATATTATGATTTGTTACGTATATGTAATTAAATTGCTTGTGTGTTAGTTTTAAAATTCTTTTTTATTTTATTTTTTGTTTCATTACATTTTATTGTAATGATTACTGAAAGGATTCGAAATTCTTTTTCAGTAATTCGATATTTTCTTTAAGTAAATGTTGTTTATTTAAGACGTAAAACGTGTTACATGAGAATTATTTTTAGTTAGCCTAGTTCGTCTTGGGTTGGGAAGTTCGTAAACAGGAATTAAAATGATTGGTCAGTATTAAGGCCATACTTTGCTTGCGTGATCGCCATGTGTAAATAACGTTTTTTATTATTGGTTCTTAAGTGGGGCTACACTGGTGTTCGTGATAGATTTCTTGTAGTAAGAGACCACATGACCCATCTCGCGAGACTTGAAATGATGTTTTTGGGGTTTAAATACGCATTCTTAATATTTTTCTGTCAGAGTCGTTTTAACATCTTGAAGGAACAATGTGATCTTTTTAATGTTGCCAGATTGTTTGTTTTTCATCTGTTTTTTGGATTTAATAATTTATTCTCCTGGAAACTCAGCAAGTTGACTTTCTTATAAAAAATTCTGAGAGATATTCATGGAAATTTATTCTGGAATTATTCGAAAACAAAAACTGTGATTCAATTGAGGAATTGTTGATATTCGTACCTGGACCACATCTGACGTCATCGCCTTCCATATTTGTATGTCGTCGAGTTTCGAACCTGGATTCTAATAGAACTATTTAGTGATAGGACTTGTATTTTTCGTTCTTAGGATTAAATTTTGGATTATATTCACAAACCGTAAGTCCTATTTACCAATTTTTACATTGTTTTCTAGGGAAATAAATTATTTTGTTAAAATATACAAAGCTTGTTGACTTCACTCTTTTCTTCTGTTACATTTGTACGAGCCTACACGTAACAGATTTAATTAGTGGTTATATATTTTTGTTTTGTATAACTATGTCGATCTTCAGAACTACTATCAAGCTTTACATGGTCATCAATTATTCTTTGAAGTCACAGAACTATCGTTCCAAAATCATTACATTCAGCATTATCAATTTTGTTTTAAGTCGATGATCCATCCTTCAGTGTTAATCTTCTTAATATTCAGGACATTTTGTCACCGCAAAATTTGATGCAAAACATAGTGAAAGCAAATGGAAAAAAAAACAAGGAGATAACAGGTAATAGCTTGACTGAGTTGGAAAACACTGATGACAAAGAGTCCAAAGGATGTGTGGAGTATTTCGCGAAGTCAGAACTGCCAAATTTTTCACTCATTTTTAGATACTGAGATTTAGACTGTGATATCATTGATCAGCAGAATTATTCCTTTCGACAATGATGACATTGTGCAAAATAATTGAAAGACGACTTGACATTGAATGCAGTTAAATATTTCTCTGGATATTTTGTTGTTTAAGCTCGATTTGACTTGATCCCCAGTAAACGCTAATTTGATAATGCTTAAGGAAGTAGATCTTGTTAAGACAACAGAAGGCAATGTAGAAATAAATGATAGTTTAAAATCACTAATAGGTATACGTACACGGGATGCCATGTGTTAATATAATTTGTGCCTTTGAACATACTTGTTGAAATAGTTGTCATTACAGCTGTTTACTATTTAATAAGGTTTTCCTTAAAAATAGATTAGACAATATTATCATAATCTCATCAATGATAAAGTTAGCCATTTTGAATAACTCCAATGTTTTCTTGTACTCTTCGATCTCCTGAGTGGATGAGATCGTATAATATTCTGACTGGTTTCTCTAACTAACGCATATGACCAATGAAACCATTTTCTTTGTTGATCGGGATCGGAGAGATCAAATGAGACACACTGAATGATCACCTTTAAACTTTGTGACATTTAGCAATCTGCAAATTTATTTTTATTGATGGTAAAACTAACAACTTCAAAACTGTGTCAGAATTGATGCTGAAACAATTCTAAGTACAACCAATTGTGAAATCCTGTTAGTTTTCTTTATCTAAGTCTATGGTGGTCTTTATGGTGCTCTTTTGTTTTCATCTTCGCATTTTTTCATGTAGTCTTTTTAATTGTCTTTGTTTTTTTCGTTCCATTTTTTCTTGCATTCTTTATATGATTGTATACGCTCTCTATCGTGTGGTCTTCGTTTTATTCATACACTTTTCTTGTGTACTATTTTTGACAAGGATTGCAAAGCGGTGAACATTTGAACTCATTCGTGTCTTTGGCTCCACCACAGTCGGGTCAGTTCGTAAACTCCATCTTTTGTATTTCAACAGTTATATTTCAATGAAACGTTTAATACACATATTATAACTATATGTGATCTTGCAAGTGACTTTTATATAAATTCAAAGTTATATTCATGTGATCCAAATTTCTTTGAAAACAAAGTGGAAGGTGAGCAAGATGAAAATATTGTATTCAAAGAAACAGAAAAAGCACGCAGGAAAGCAGTCCAATATGCGTTTTAAAATAGACAAAGCGGAACGTTTGAAGAAGAATCAAGTTTTGGAACAGAGTACCTGTAACACTAAATGGAAAAACACAATACGAAAGACGGTTACAAACATAATATGCTTGATAAGAAGTATAGTTGTTGCTTTGTGAATAGACCACTGTTCAGAGACAAAATACCTGACCAGACCATAATTGTCATTTTAATCGCTATACAGACAAGGCAACCGTGCTGAGAAACACTCATGAACATCATGGAAGGGGTTCAGCTGACACGGTATCTCTGGACTCTGCACAATGAGTGCGACTTTCCAAGAAAGCATTTAATTACATATTCAAATGAAGTTTAAGAAAACAACCGTTGTGCATTTATGAAATATGACAAGCTAGTAATTGTTGGTTCCATATACATATACATATGTGACGAGCATAATTTTGGTACAGGAGTGAATGCTGATTTCATGGCAATTTTACAAGTGCATCCAACGAAGGTGGAAATATTGGAGACTGCATGGTTGCTTGCTCAGGACTTTCCCCATTTATGTCAAACTTCCACGTTGAGGAATGAGACGACATATAGTACATTCTCTGCTAAAATGTACTTTACAATTTCCTTGTAATATGTCAGACGCCAATACAAACAACATTTTATAGTTGATTAGGATACGTTTCAAAAGATGTTTTTGTCTAATGTTAGTTCGAGGTTCTTTCTGCTGTATTCCGATATATGTGTAACCAAAATATTGACGAGTCTGTCTGTTATAAAAATTTGTTCGATACTTGGGCGAACGTTTAAAAGTTTAACAAGGTCTCTTCTTTAACAAGATCAGTGTCGAGCATGTTCAATTGTGGAAGTATATTGCTTCAGAATATATCGTTGGGCAATTGTTTATCATTTTACTTTCAGTCTGCTTCTACTTCTGGTCATGTCTAAAGTCAAACACGACTCAGTCGAATACTTTGATTGTACGCAGGGGACAAGACAATGTTGTGGTTTGAGCCTACTATTATTTTCTTTCAGTATTAATGATTTGATTCGGATACTGAGCGAGCATTTGTGGTAGAGGTATTTGTATATGAGACTATTTGTCCTGAGCATTTCTAAGCTGTAGAATTAGCTGATGTTTGAGCTAATTGCACTGATGCTATGATGATTAGCTGATGATGTAGCTAATTGCACTGATGCTATGATGATTAGCTGGTGATGTAGCTAATTGCACTGATGCTATGATGATTAGCTGATGATGTAGCTAATTGCACTGATTTATGATGATTAGCTGATGATGTACCTAATTGAACTGATACTATGATGATCAGCTGATGATGTAGCTAATTGAACTGATGCTATAATGATTAGTTGATGACTAGCTAATTGTAATGATACTATGATGATTAGCTGATGACGTAGTTAATTGCACTGATACTATGATGATTAGCTGATGATGTAGCTAATTGCACTGATACTGTGATGATTAGTTGATGATGTAGCTAATTGCACTGATACTATGATAATTAGTTGATGATGTAGCTAATTGCACTGATAATATGATGATTAGCTGATGATGTAGCGAATTGCACTGATACTATGATAGCATTGAAACAACATGCGCACATAAATGAATGCTTTGGTAATATGACTGGATTGTGTAAATTTGATAAAACAAAACTAACCGTGCTTTGCAATGGAGGATCTTTAAGAAATTAATAAAAGTATTCTCTCTTCTCTCAGTTGCATACGGCATGCTTTATAAACGCTGTAGAGATTTACAGTTGGTACATAAATAACAAAACGTGGAGCGAAACAATAAAACAAAAGCATGAGAAAACAAGACAGAGCCATACACAAAGCTTTGAAATGGATAGAGACAAGTACGCAGTTTCACCTGGTGTAGATATATCACTGGTTGGAATGCGCTAATTTAGAAGAAAAAAACTACTTATATAATTGTTCCACTATCCTTGACGTTATTTAGCAGAGCAATTACAGTACATATACTGTTGTTTTAAATGAAAAATGGATGTGCAGCATTGTTGTGAAACACGATGAAAATAGTAACATCAATCTTGGTAACTTGAGCAATGTAAATGAATTGATAAGTTAAACGATCAAGGATGATAAGGTAAGCAATACAGAGTTTATTTTCATCCGACAAGGAGATTTTGTTTTCTAAACAAATTTAATCAAGAAGAAATTGAAAACAAAGACCGCTAAATAAATATACAGATCAAATCAACATAGCTACATTACAACAGACCCATTGCCTAAAAATTAAACCTGTTTGGCCAATAACAGAAATGGCAGATTATGCACCTCGTTGCAGTAAGTAGATTTTGTTGCTGCCTATTACAATATTTCCATTGAACTTAAAACAGTCTCGTGTACTGCATCAGTTATACAAAAGAAAATATGACTGATTTTATTGCATGTGGTTGTTACAACATGAAATTATCAAACGGAAACGAGTCCAAATTGTGACAGCACAAATGATTATGTTGCTGAATTTTTGAAACACGGCTCAGACTCTAGAATAACACCGAGTAACAGTTTTATAGTATACACACCTACAATGCTAAAGTTTTGTTGTGATTCCATAGACAGTGAACAATACGGGGATATACTGAATCAACATGGGATTGTGGGTTCCTGGAACATTCAATACTCCAATAAAGTAGATTAATATCTATTATTTGTGTTTACCAGAGCCTTTCCAACTAGCTGTGTGATTCACAGAAATTTTTCCTTACAATTTTTGACCATTGCAAACAATTATAGAGGGGAACAATCAACAGATTGAGTAACAGCATAAGAGATCAAGATGGAAAAGTAATAGATCTCAGCGGTATCTCTGTAATGTGTATTTTAAACGTCAAGTAAATACTCTGTGTACAGAATGTTCGGAAATATATCCTTTCTATGTTATAATGTATCTTTACACGTTGAGACAAAAGCAGAGACATCAAATACAGCACTAGATTAAACGATAGGCAGTGACCTAGATCTCAACAGTGACCTTATAGTAAATTTACGAGATTCTGATAAATTAACCTATACAGCAAATAAAAGATTTGTATAGAAAAAAGCTGATCACCAAATAAGGAACACATTTAGTGAAAAAAATTTGAGAGACATCAAGTCGATGGGAACAAGTTGACAATATAAAAACAAAACAGAATGACAACGAGTAAGAAACGTTCGTAGTTACAACAGCAGATAGATCACAACAGAAACAAGCATTTTAGAATCTTAAGACTTGTTCCAACAGAGATTCATTACGCTATCATACCGCAGTCCAAAACTCTGCAATTAATGTGGGAAAGAGCAGATAATTTATCTAAAGTTGGGCATTTTTGGGGGCAACCGATTGAAGAGGAGATAAACAGTGAAACAAATATCTATAGAATGTGACGTGGACAAAATAAAACTATTTCTGGAAACAATGATACTTTACGATCTTCACTGGAAAGTTTACAGATGGACTAGAATGACGAAATCAACCAGAACAGTAATAGATTAAATGGATAATAAACAATTTAATACACAAATTATCGTCATGAATAATACTAGCACAGTTCACACAACGTTTTCATAGTTGTATAAATAAATGCTTTCACAGAGATTCAAAAGATTTAAAAGGGGAACATAGTGTTAATGAAAGCTCTGTTAGATCAATGAAGATACTTGCAATCTATCCATGACAGATTCGAATGATAGAGTCAAATGATAAATGATGTTACACAACACAAAACACGCTTAGGTTGAAAAGTTAACCTTTAGCAGACCTTGAAGACAGACTAAATAATGTCGCCTAACATTAGTTTGTCTTTCTTCACGTAATACTTGTA
>JAECUM010027637.1:0-32942 GCA_016617855.1 Megalonaias nervosa
ATCTTTGGAAAGTATCCATTGATGATGTCGTTCATGGGTTTTTTCAACATGTCAGCGTTAAATTCTGGTATTACAAATGTTGATAATTGTTTTTCTGTTATCGCGCAGTGTCTGAGAAACAATTGTTTAACCGTTAATCTTCGCCTGGACGAAGATCGGCTAAATCATCACCGGTGGTAATCACTGTTTCAACGACGAATCGACCAACATACCAGAGGTCAAATATGACTCGATACAGATGTTGTACTGCTGCAATAATTTGTTGTTACAGATTATCGTTTGGATACTCCTGCACGTAGTTGGTCAACAACTGTCGCAGTTGGGCGAGTACACGGATGTATTCAGGATTAATGGAGTCGGAAAATGATTTAAGCAATTTTTCGTTGATGGTTGGAGGATCGCCAGTGATGCTGATGGTGAAGAAATAATAGTACGTTTTACCACCATCGGGTTTGTATTTTATCACACTTTCAGCTGGATTACTATCTTCTAGTCTATCCTTGATTGATGAGAATGCTTTACCGGCAACATCACCAACAGTACCGATAACTTTTTCACGAACAACATCAATAGCTTTCATCCCCAGTTGCTTTGCAAATGGTATTGCTTTTGGTAATAATAAGGGATCGATAAACATTGATATCCATGATACCGCCTGTAAATAATCTCTGACAAATATCAGCTGCTTCATTAATGATTTATGGGGAATTATTACCAGCTCGTTTCCAGCTAGTTAGAGTTTCTAATCGTTCAACATTGGCAAGGACGTTGCTGGGACATGGGGTAATAAGGCCACTTCCCCTGGTACCTGTATCACGACCATTTCCAGTTGCGCCGGGGTCAGAACTTGTATCATGCCATTCTTCGTCCTTACTTGTTGTTTCCACTGTTCTTTTCTTACCTATTTTTGAAGCCTTCCTTTCTGCTCTTGCTTTTTCCAGTTGTTGCTTCATTTCTTCTTTTCTTTTGTCTCCTTTCCTGTATTGCTCGTTTAGTACATTCATTTGCTACCTATCTAAAAATATCAAACTGATTAATATCTTCATCAGATCTGATCTGCGGAATATCATAAGCAATACGATATACATCCCTGACCCAATCGCCATATTTCAGAGTATCAGTATATCAGTATATTCGGGTTTTACATATTTTTCTCTTTGATGACATCCATACGAGGCAATTTGAACTATTTGGTTTGGGACACGGATAGCGGCAATACCTTCAGGCGTAAATTTATCTATTATCTTTGGTTTTTGGTGGTTTAGGTTGTGGTCGAACTTCAGGTGGTGGTTGAGGAGGTTGAAGACGCCCAGCAATATCAACAGGCAATGTTTCAAGAGCTTTTTGTGCTGCCTCAGTTGCTGTAACAATTTTCTTTGTTGGTTCAACAATTGGTTTAAGTAACTGTTCTGTACCCTCTGTAAATTCCATCTGAGACTTCTGACGCTATTGTAGTTGTTGCTTGATAGAATCACGGACGGGGAGATATTTCTTAATTGCCTCTAGTCGCTGTCGAGCTAATCTAGCTGCGTGAGATTCCATTATATATATATAGTAACCCGTTATCATATTTTACAAATAATAAAAATTATTCTTGTTATGATTTCAGCATGCCTATTAGTTTTAATTCTTCTTGCATTCCTCACGATGCGATATCAATGAATTGAGAATACTGATAGTGTAACGAGTTGAAGTGAGACTAAGTTATATACATTCTGATGGTAAAGGCTAAATTGCATACATTCTGATGGCAGAGACCAAGTTAGATACGTTCTGAATGAACAACACAACTAGATAGATACTGCTATTCACAGACCTTTTATCATCATTAACATTCTGTTCTAAATAATCAAACAACAGTGAAGTAATTCAAATTTCAAAATCTATGCTAAAGACTAAAGCTGGCTGCTGACGAGGCATGGTAGAACGCCGGTAAGGAAAACATGCATTGCTTATCCATTTTGTATGCAATTATTCATAAATGATATGAGTATTACCATCTTGCGAGCAACAGATGAAGTTATCGGTCCCTAAGGATGATATTCAACTGTTTCAATTTCCTGGCGTCTATCGCAGAGGCTAATGAATAGTCGGTGTTCTTTGCAACCAGTTCATAATGCCTATTCTGGGCTTCCATACATTTCGGATCCCACGTCCAGTCATTAAATTCAAATTTGAATAATTCTACATGTATTGACTCTCGTATAAAATTTTTGCATTTGTAGGACACATTTCAAACAGATTCCAGACAAAAGCAGATATCTGTACGTTGCGACATTGGGCCAGTCGTGTAGATGCTGGTAATGTATGACTCCCCTTGGAACTGGTACGTTTTGCTCCGGTTTCACCACTCTTTTGTAATATTCCGGATTAACTCTTCCCGGTGAACTCTTCTCACCGTTCCAGTATCCATCAAGGGTATGAGGAATCAATTGTAGATGAAATTTGTATTCCTCCCTATGATATCGCCAAATATAATTACGCATGACACTATACTAAGAAAACCAATTGACAGAGAAATTCTGAAATATTACATCAAAAGTGTTGCTGTGAAGTTTCTCGAGATATAGAACTTTCTAAGTCCAACAAGATGCTTAACTTTCATTATAACAGGCGTGTAAGACAGGCAACGCATAATTTCCTTAGATTTTAATAGAGCTGCTGTTGTTTCCGATATTAAACTAAAATAATGAGAAGACGCTTTTCCGTAAAACCCGATAACAACAGGTTTGCCGTCTTCGAAAAAGAGTTCTCGTGTACGTTTTGTAATAAACATGATATCCGTATCAATATAAGCAATGAATTCCTTTGCCGTAAATTTCTCAGGATAAAACAGATCATGTTGCATCCTTTCGTGGCCACGGAAGTTATATATTTTTAATTCAATTGGATCCATATTATAAATCCTAGGAAAGGGATATTTCTGGGAAAGCTCCTTTCCGAATTTATGATCCTGGTAACTTTCTCCGTCTAGAACAACCACCATATTGGCACTTCCAGGCCAGAAATACCACATACTCTTAGGTAATATACTGTCATAGCGAGTGAAGTCGCCGGCCCAAATTCTTACGCAAAGTTCAACCTCATTTACGAATATTACATCTGAGGAAGCATTGCTTAATCTAGTTGAAATGTTCTCTGAATTAAAACTGACATTATCTATTTCAGCCCTATTTTCATTACTTCCTTGTTTATTATTGATCTGATCAATTGGTGACTGATCTGTTATTAAGCAGTTTTTTCCCAAAGTACAAAAACACTACAACACAAAATGTCATTGCCAGCAGAAACATTCTTGCAATTTCTTTCTGCGCCTTCATTTCCAAGGATTAATAACTACTGTCCTTTCTACTATTCTAGGTTAAAAAAAAAAAAAAAAAAAAAAACGAACAGCGACGTACAGTAATGCTCAAGTACTCCACATAGCGCTGGTTTTGACTGCAAACTAAAATTATTTCAATTAACGCCTGTCTGACATTCGAATCATGCGAACTTACTGGCGCAATCTTCACTGATTTAAAAAAAAGCATTCGATTTGGCTGACCATTCGGTGCTCATTAAAAAACTTTCAGCCTACAGTTTTCTTCAAACTCTGTTGCCTGGTTCATGACGTATCTCATTAACAGACACCATGTTGTTTGCACGGGTAAATATACTTCCTAACCAAGTCATATCTTAAGTAGTGTTCCTCAAGGATATATTATAACCTCTTCTTTTTCTACTGTTTATCAATGACTTAGCCTTCTATCTAACGCAATCTAACACACATCTTATCGCTGACGACTCTACATTGCATTCATCTGGTAAATCTCTTGACTCCATTAAAAATAAACTTCAAATCGACCTCAGGAATATATCAGTTTGGTGTCAACAAAACAAAATGCACATTTATATCTCTAAAACGAAATGTATGACAATCGGTACAAGGCAGCGCCTACCTATTAAGATGGTTTTACTTCCAACTCAAAATGGCTTAGACGTGTCGATTGTCAAAAATTAAAAACTTCTTGGTAATCTACATTGATCAAAATCTAAGCTGGATTGCACATATCGATCACCTATGTGCAATCATAGTCAAAAGAAAAAGTGTTAAAATTGATGTCGAGATTTCTAACTCCCCAGTCACTTTAACTTTAGTTTTTGGGATATATACCACTGATAGATTACTGCTGTACCATGTAGTAAAACACATCCAATTATAATCTGTCCAGAATTGATAAACTCCATAAAAGGGCAGTTCGAATAATACTGAAACTTCCTATTATGACTCCCTGGAACGTTTTGTTCTCACGTCTGCAATGGCTACCCATACAAATAAGTATTCTTTATTTTAAAGGAATAATGACATATAAGTCCTTAAACGATCTTTACACAAAACGATTTCAAACCAATTTTATTTGTGCTTTTGATTTTTAAAATATTGTTTAGGGGGAGTAAAAACTTTTGAAGTCTTATATGAGGGGAGTCTGGTTTTTTGTCACGAAATGTGACGAAGAGGGACTGGGGTAAAAATCTGCCAAAATTGCGTGACGTCATACATGGATGGCCCCTAAATATACAATCGGCCACACTCCGTGACGTGAAGATTTTCAATACTAGGCTCACTTTCATCAGATAATACATATGCATTATATTCAGATAGTTGTCTTTTCGATTGAATCTAATAACATCATTATTGGAAGTAAAGCTGATCTTGAAACTGGGAGTAGCCGACTGATAGCAGCACTTGAACAGCGAGAGAAAGCGATCTATATTTCACTTTAACATCTCAAGTTAGTTGATCTCTGCCTAGCGAGGTGGCCCTCAGCAATCTAACGCAGCCACATGCAACTTCCTCCAGGGCGAGAGCCGGATAAGCGGTTTTTAAAGCCATATCATATGTTGTTATTAAT
Organism: Megalonaias nervosa; assembly: GCA_016617855.1. Classification (NCBI taxonomy): domain Eukaryota; kingdom Metazoa; phylum Mollusca; class Bivalvia; order Unionida; family Unionidae; genus Megalonaias; species Megalonaias nervosa. The sequence continues at coordinate 4,893 of JAECUM010027637.1, forward strand.
TTTAGTTTAACGCCGTTTTCCAGCGCATGATAGGCTATACATGGCGGCCAGTATAACTTGTGGATGAAGGACGCGAGAAAATCCCGGTAAGAACCACAAATACACGGGAAGTTACCGACAAGCTTTCTCGCATACGCACGTTGGCCTCGCCCGAGAGTCGAACCCATGCAGACAATGGTGAGATGACCGTGATAGGTAAAGGCGAGCGCTTCAGATCACTCGCCGAGTCCGTAAATAAGCGGATAAAACCAAGTCGCTGGCCTTAGGTTGCACATGCTTGATCAAGCACATACAATCAATTTCAACGGCCTGCTGAACAATTTAATCACTAAGCTGTACCTAACATTTTTGTACCATATGCGGGTCGACCTTGCGGATAGACGGCAGCATGGTGAGTTATATATGTGGCTTGTTCTCTAAGGCACACACAAATTCACATTTTTATTAGTTATCGTATAGTTTACATAATTTTTTCAGGACATATTTAAAATGGTTCTGTCAATGTCAAAGTTTCTTTCTAACGATTAAAACCCTATTTAGACAATAAAAATCTGTTGATTAATGGGTAGAACATTCTTCTTAAATCTGAACCAGTTATGAGTGATATGTTTACCTTTTCGTCTGTTACAACATGATGGACAGGCGTTACTGTAAAGGTAATATATATATATATATATATATATATATATATATATATATATATATATATATATATAGTATATATATATATATATATATATATATATATATATATATATATATATATATATATATATATATAGAGAGAGAGAGAGAGAGAGAGAGAGAGAGAGAGAGAGAGAGAGACACACACACACACACACACACACACAAGTCTATTTGTGAGAGCGGTGTTGAAGACCTTAGTTACATAACCGTAGTGGAATAGCTATAAAATATTGTGCATGGGAGTTTTGTTACCACTACGTGTGCCCATTATAGACGGCTTGTTAAAGCACAGTTGTATCTTTATATTTTAGATTTTCCAAGGGCGGATTCAGAAATATCGTTTGTGCTGGTGGGTGGTTTGTAGCTAAGCTAGTAGACGAAGAGTCAGATGAACAGCACCATTACTGGGGCCGAGGGGCGAAGGCTTTGAACGCGCATGCATTACAAACGCTTCCAGGGCATAATTGTTACCATCCAACCGTAACGAAAAATTATCGAAGGAAACGTTCTGGTTGTTTTACACATTTCAAGGGAGTAGATGGGTGGTAGAGATTGCGCGCGTCAACTCCGTGGTAGCCCCTCTCTCCCCCGGGCCACACTTGCTTTCAGATATACACTGAGAAACTAATTGCAGGCTTTGCCACAAAATTCGGTCGTAGGGTGGTTCAAAGTCAGATTAATGAAAATTTCTGTGATTAAACCATATTAAAACAAGGTTTGAAGCTTTTATATTAGCAATAATGATATAGTCCGGATCTATCTGTTTTCCAATAACAAAATAAATTCGTTTACAAATTCTATGCAAATACTTTGAGATATTGTACTTGTGGAAATCGTGCATTATCTAAGCACTCAGCTGATAAAAATGGCTGCTCGCATGAACTTGAAAAATCTATCTGAACTGTTCCCAAGTACACATCAGTTATTAGAATCGGAAGAACAAAGTCTACAAGAGTAGGCAATATCAGCGTTTTAAAGTGTAATGAATGAAAAAGATATCGGCTCGCTTTTTTATATAATTTACCTTTGAAGTCGAGGAAGTGAAAATGACCAAACGGAGTTTGCACTTTGTTTGATAGGAGCACATCTTAAGCAATGACAAGTTGTATACTCAAAGTACATCCATCAATCATACACCAAATATTAAGAGAATTAAAAGTTCTTTCAGCAGTGCCCAAGATAAGGTATTATTTCGTTCTAAATAACCAGGATAAGAATTAGTGACCGTTTTCCTGTTTGACCTTTCATCTCAGTACACATCAGAAATTACAATCATCAATCATATACCAAAATAAAGTCAATTAAAAGTTATTTTAACAATACTATATAGAAGGTCTTTTCTTTAAAAATAGCCATGATAAGCAATGTGGACAATGTGGAAAATTCTTTTCTTTAAAATTAAACCCTATGCAAAGTACGAAACTTTAGAGCGCAACCATACAATTATGATCCTCCATCTTTGGTGAAAATACGGGATTTTGGTACTTTATCCCCATCATATGGTGGCAAGAGACTGTTTCGTAAATTGACCACTGGCAAACTTCTTAACTTAAGGCACTAGTATCAATTTTTGAGATATTATTTTGTAATAAATAAAGATATGGATATATTTGTGAATTTGCCCTCTCCGGCTTGTGTTGTTCTTGAAATTGATGTGAGGCATGTACACCTCATGTAGTCACTGCTCAGTATGTAGACAGCGAAATTCCAATAGTCGACTAGGAAGCAGAGCTAGCCACCCATAGCAGTAGACACATGGGTTCAAGTCAAGTAGAATGTCTCAAAAACTGCCTGGATGACAACTATTTTGAATTGCATCAAGCTATTAAGTATACAATATTTTTCAAAATTATCACCCAGGGACAGGGCTTGTGTTACACTGCGAGCATCACGTGTTCTCAAAAATGGTCCTCGGACATGAAAAATGTATGTATAAATTTGGGGGTGGGATGCATCAACTTTTTATTCTAGGAATTTCCACTGGCTTGTCCGGTCAATTGAATATTCTTATGTTTTGCTTTATAATACCTATCCCAAAAATATGGACCTTTTTGACTTCACTCATGGATTTTATTTTTGTATGAATTTTTATATTAGGCAGGTGTATGCAACATTAAATTTGTGCTAAAAATTGTCCCTTGCACCTTAAACCACGCTGATGAAACCAAAAACCAGTTTCTGCAGTTTAGAAGGGAGTTTCCAAATTAACTGTGGTTTGTGCGAATGATGTCAGTAAGCAACCAATCGGCTTGCCAATTTAGACCGGGCACCAGCGAAAATATTAAATAGGTAACACATATAAGTACCAACTAATTAATTCTCCTAAACATACTAGCGAGTGAAGTTGCACTTGTCAGACGTTGAATTTGATTCGAAAATATTCTCTACACGTCGCCGAAAGCACCCTTGGGCCGACCGTAACTCAAGAGTCGTGAGAAATACTAGTTTCTGTCTAAAATGAACACCAATGTGTTGCGGCAACATTTGTCTGAACGATTTAATAAATAGACCCCCAGAATCGTCCATCAGTACCAGCACAGTTTGGGGTTAGGGTTTGATTTATCGTCCTAGGGTTCAGCGGATTACTTACTGCCCTGGTCTAAACATAAACCAAGCCGTTCACCTTAAAATGGAAATAAATAGTGTCTGTATGGAGACGGTTGGTTTAAACTAATTTAAATATTTGAAAGAAATTAATCATTTGTATGAAAAAGTTATATTGTTATTTTCTTTAGTCAGCTATAGATAGGGTACAAGCCGCAAAGGGTTCCAGAGAGGCTGAATTACTGACCAGTCTCTTTGGTTACTTTTCTCAGTTATCTTTACTTACCGAGCCATTCAGTGAATTTGGCCATGCTCAAATCAGAAAATCAATCCATTCCTTGAAAAGAGGAAGTATTCTGTCCAGCGTAAAACAAATTTTGTGAACCATTGAATGAAAACTTCAGTAATTGAAATCAGAGCGTTTGCATACAGTACCATGATAAAAGTTAAGATATTATTATATCACCAAATAATAAGTAATAAAAGCTCTACGGGGATGCATTTGTTTCAATTAATTGAATTGAATGGCGGATAGTACAATAAACAATAATGTGTCATCTTCTCAACTATACAACATACAACGAAAATAGAATAAGAAATTAAAGTACACATACGTCAAGACGCAGATTAGTGCAAATGAATTAAGCATGTTATTTTACAAAATTTCTCCTTGGGGAGAAAGAAATATCAGCATTATTAAGGGACATAATATGCAGATTAAATTATGTAACTCAAATATATCTGAATATATGACGGTTTTTCTATGATTCAATGCTCTTTATAGATGTAAGTGGTCAAATCATTCATAACCAGTTTTCTGGGTATTCATAAGTGCCGTAAATGTAAACATATTTGGTGGTTTTACAAACAGAACAAAGTCTCTCGTGAAATGGTTTAGACGGTCTCGCCAATCTACCAGGTTCAACTTCGAGTTTTTCAGAGGACATTCTAAATTTAGCAATTGCATTTCTATATTTCAATAAATAGATGCTGTCGAGGTAAAGTTTGGATCCAAGATTTCCTTTGAACCAGCATTTGCAACTATAGCTAGAACTGTTTTACCAAAACTAATACCTGTACTAGAGACACTAAGACTAGCAGCAGCATTAGCAGCATTATCAGGAGCAACTAAAAAAGTCGTTGACGGAGATGGTATCAAACAAATCGTATAGCACTCTAGTTTTATGTGACAATAAAATATAACAAAATGCCAACCAAAAAACGGTCAACGAAAAAAGCGCAGTCGCGGGCGTCAACGCCTGCACCTGTGAAAAAAAGACAAGCAAAACAGGAGAACAACACAAAAAATGAAACAAGGAGGAATTATTCCTTTCGCTCCACTTTAAGCGGGGCTAGCCGGCAGTCTACTGCCAGATCTGTTGGGAATCGGACGCGGAATGATTCTACCGGGGACTCGCCGTTGAGTAATTATGATATACTTGAAAAACTAAAATCGGACGACGTTGTCGTCGAGAAAGGAGTATATTCTAAAGATGAATTAATCAATGTACCAGTATGTGGTTCGTGCTTGTAAATATATAAAACGTCAATTATGGATCTGGTACTCACTGGGTTGCTGTTTACAATGATAATTATTTTGATTCGTTTGGACTTCCTCCAAGTGATCTTATAAAAAAATATATTTTTAAAAAGTTTAAGAAAATAAATTACTCATCTAATCAACTACAACCGATTGGAACATTCGCTTGCGGTTCTTATTGTATTATGTTTGTCCGGCAGTTTATTTTAGAATTTGATAGGTACCCGAGTAAGAACAATGATAACCTGGCGATAATGTGCTTTGCATGTCACGATTAATTTTGTGTGATAATCAAATATAAAAAAATGACGCAGTCATCAACAAGATATTGTCTCAAATGCAAAACTAAAACGTCAAACACGGACGAGAGGACAGAAAAAACAAAAACCAACAGAATGATGCTAAAAACTATCTGTGCTGTTTGCAATAAAAAGAAAAGTATATTCCTGGCAATGCCAGGCAAGCAAGTAGCGGAGACGCCGTCAACGACTTCGTTGTCTGGATCTGGAATAATTCCACTGACAACAGAGTTATTTTTGTCCATGATTAGAAAATAAAACAATGAAAAGGTGCAGTTGTGATTGCGATAAAGATCTTTGTATCGAACAACATAAAATCGTTACGTATTGCCAACCCTGCAATCGCCGAGAGGTGATTGGCGCTGGCATTGACATACACAAACTTATCGGCAAATTACAGAAAACAAAAAGGAGGTTGGACATTGCCTGGCCACAAATATATTGGGCCGTATAATCCGCTAGATAAACAGTTGGACGAGAACGACAATCCACTGCCTGAACAAGAGCATTATAATCAAGTTGATGCAATAGCAATGCGCCTCGATATCTGTTATAGAGATGCCATGGCATCGCCGAAACAAAGTTCTATGGTAAGTAAACTCGTCCCAAATGTACTTGACAAGCAAATTATGTTTTGCACTATAAATTTCTTAAACAAGCAGTAGATGCTGGTCTTGTGTTGAGGAAAATTCATCGTGTGTTAAAATTCAATCAGTTACCGTGGATGAGAGGTCATATTAGCTCAAACACTTTGAGGAGAGCTGTAGCAAAAACTGATTTCTAGAAAAACTTCTTTAAACTTATGAACAACTCTGTCTTTGAGAAAATGATGGAACATTTTAGAAAGCGAGTAAATATCGAGCTAGTTAATGATATCAACCGGCGAAACAGACGATAATTTTGTCAGCATGAAAATTTTTAATGAAAACCATGTCGCGAAGAAAAATTAATTTGAAACTGAATAAGGCGATTTACGTTGGAGCTGCTGTGTTAGATTTATCAATATGGCTCAACTACTATTTTCATTATAATTTTGTTAAGAAGCAGTGGCCGTCAAGTAAATTATTGTTTACCGATACTGACTCGCTTGTTTATGAAATGAAGTGTGAGGATGTCTATCAAGATATCTTTGATAAACCGACATCTGTTTGACCTTACCGATTATCCTCGCGATAGTAAATTTCATGATGACACAAACAAAAAGGTTATTGATAAGTTTAAGGATGAAATGAATTCGCTCATTATCAAATACTTTATTGGAGTGCGCAGTAAAATGTACGCCGTGTTGCTTGACAATAATAAAGTAACAATAAAGCAAAAGGTTTGCCACGCGATTTTGTTAAAAAAATTGATTGGGTTTGACGATTTCAAATATGCGCTTGATGGATGTATTAGTTTTATAAGAGCATCGACCTATTCGAACAAATCATCATAAACTTTAAACAGATGTTATTATCAAACGTGGATTAAGTAATTTTGATGACAAACGTTATTGCGAAAACGGAATAGATACGTTTGCACTTGGGTATTGTCGTTCCGACGACAAAGTCGTTAACGATAAATCTGACAAAGTCGTTGACGATAAATTTATACCTGACATTATCTTTTCCGACTAGGGTATGAAATCTGATCTAAAATATAAAAATAATGTTCGAAAATATGAAAATATGAAAATATGAAAATAGCAACAATAGCAAGATTAAATACTTAATGATCGACGGAAAACAGTTGACAGTTGAAATTAACACTGAAACTGCAGGAATATGTTTCAGCGGCAACCACATTGTTCGTGACAAGCTAAAACTTTCGCTCATCAGATGTGGCAACAGCGAGTATTTCAATTATCTTGAGAAATTAAGCCAGGAATTGTCAGCAGGATTTAATAACTTTCATGATCCAGTCAGTCAACAAAAATATACTGAACTTACCATTGATCTTGATCGGTCAAAAGTGTGTTCCACTGATAAAATATATCCGTTTAATAAACTAAAAATGAAAGATTCATTTGAATGTTGTCGTTGGGTAAGCGACAGAATAAAGTTCTGTCTTTAACATAATGATGATGAAATATTTCTGATATCCCAGTTGAAACGCTAACAATAGGTGATGAAGTTGTGTAAAATTTTATCTAAACTTTAGATATAAATTTTGTCTAAACTTTAGAAATAATCTGACCAAAAATTTTGTCTAAACTTTAGAAATAAAATAATCTCAAAAGTGCAAAGCACTTCGCAAAAACTTTTGTCTAGCCTGTCTTACTAACCCAATGGGTGTGGTTAGGTTTGGTTTAAAAACGTTGCGATAGAGGTCTCAAAAATGCCTCTTCGTATTTGTTTGGAGAAAAATAGGGTGTCTGAGCCAGAAATCTCATTAACTTCTACTACTATAGAAACCCCAAACCCTGGGTCTCTAGTAGTATTGATAATTGAAGGTTCCTATCTCAGAGACCTCCTACCCCTCCCAAAACGTTATACGTTAACATTTTTGTCAGCAGCCGTTTATAGCTTAAAATGATGACTTTCATATGATAGACTTTTCTAACATATTTCTGACAAAATTTGTTTTGTTGGGGTAGGGGGTCTCTGAGATAGGAACACTCAATTATCATTACTACTATACTTATTACTTTTATAGTTTTAGACAAAATTTCATATTAAACAAATGAAATATTATATAATATGGGATATCCATCAACGTCAATCCGACATGTTGGATTTGATCTGACAAATAAATTTTGTAAGAGATTTAATTCAATCAAATCAGCCTCAAGTTATACTGGTATAAAGCCTAAAATAATAAGCGATTGTATTAAAAAAAAGTTGGATATCATATATCACCAAAATATAAGTCGGTGTGGTTATTCGCGACTGAAAATGATGTGAGAATAGCGGGTTGGGTAGATGATGCGATGACATTTATTGACAATATGGTTGATATTTTATTTGATAATGATATTACTAAAGCTGTAAATAAAAATAATAGTCCCTAAGGACTGTTTCAAGATGATTATATACACATGATTATGATTATGATTATATACATATGATTATATCTTAATTAAGGACAGAACACAGAATCTTAATTACAGTAGCGTATTTACAGCAAGCGTATTTACAGCACAGTTTACCCCCATGTGATCCCCTAAGTTGCCAAAGAACATCCTAGCAGGATCAGAGGTCACACATAAACTTATCTTATGGACGCATAAACACACCCCCCAGCAAATTCCTAATCGAAACGAAATACTAGAAATTTAGAGGGCTGTCTAGGCATTATGATTTTATGTAGCCCTTAAATCAAGCATATTTACAGTGATGTATTAACATATATTTATAATAACAACACAGTTACATTAATTCTAAAACTTTAACTCTAGGACGGCACAGTTACATATAAACTTATCCTAGGACAATACAACGGGCCTTTCTCTACGTTTCAATAGAAATTTTTGCACACCCCTCCCATCATAATCACCCGAGGAGTGCAAAATTGCACCCACCAAGCGACAATGGTGGGAGAAGTATACAAATTTTTTCTATTGAAACGTAGAAGGGCTGGCTACGCCCCAATAAATAACAAATTTTGGCATAACATCGCCTTCGCCGGCAATCTGCCAGTCACAAGACTCGAACCACGGACCTCGAGCATGAGAGTTCATTGCGTTAGCAATCGGCCACCGGACTTCATATGTATATATTAAAAATGTTATCATATAGTTACCAAACAGCATTCATTTTCTGATTTTAAAAAAACACGTAATTTTACATTATATTATTTAATTCTAAAAACATTATTGCAAATAGAGGAAAAACATGATTTTATGTTGTACAGAAAAGCTAAATCCAAATTCTTGCCTGAATTAGGAACAACGCAATTATCTTTAACAGAAAATCAGCCGTCGCCAAGGATACTGCCTGAATGACGCACATTACTGCAGAAAAATAATCAATATGCTTTGTGTTACGCAGTTAGACTTAAGGGAGAATCTACAGTAATCTATGTTATAAACGTAGGACGAATTTGCTAGTTACTTTAGCAAATACAGAACTGCTACCAAGATTTATAGGTCTTAAAACACTATCACATTTACAAAATCTATTATTAACAAAAGAATACGAAACGATATGCTATATTTACTAACATCAAAATAAAATATTGGGTAAAGTGTACGAAATTCCTCTACTGATATCTGAGATCCATCTCCAGCATCTTGATATTTTTGCATTGAGTCGAGTAAATACATGTACGGTCTAGTAATGTTTTTATTAGCGTCATCTGCAAAATTGCATTCTATCGCTCGCTCTGGATATTGTTTTGAATTTATTCTAGCGTATATTCGTCTAACATCAGCGCTATCAAATATTGCATTATTTTGTTGTTGGTCGTTACGTCGAGCTTGTCTCTGAAATACAACAAATAATTGCCGTGGTTTTTGTTCACTTGATGTCGTTGTAACTCGCCACGTGTGGTATTCGGAATCGCTGTTTGATATATTTTATGTTGTTGAAAATAAATTCTGTTTGTGTGTTTTTCCAGCATATTATTTAATTCCGCCATTTTAGTGATAGATGGAGTTATTCTTGGCATCCATAATGCAAGTTTGTTTATGATAAATTGTACATCGGCTCCACCTGACCTAAGCAAACAATCGTTTTGTTCTGATCGATCTAAAATAAGCGTATGTTTAACTCCACGAAATACTTTATTATAGTCCCTGCAAAAGCCAAATACTGTACTTAACTGCAGCATCACTGTAATTTGACGTGATACTGCTGTAAGTGCCTTTCTCTTAGCATGACCTTCATTGTAAGGTACACTTTTAAAACCTACTATATTATTGTTAACTACAGCTAACATTGCATTTCCATCATCTGCTGCACCTAGTCGTGTTATACCAAGATTATCACAAGCAGTATTAAGTAAAACTCTTGTAGCGTTTACACCAGCGTCTGCAGCTGGTGCGGTTATACCCAGCGCAGCAGCATAAAGAATAAGAAAATCTCTCACATTTGCAGCGCTTCCATCAGCATTCGCTCCAGCTACAACTGCTACTCTTGGAATAAATTCTCTAGATGTCGCATTTCTAATTCCAGTATCTTTAAACCACATCATATTAGTTGCAGTTGACCTGGAATAGTCGTCGGAAAACGATATAAAATTTAATATTGTACTTGCAACTTGTAAGTGATTTGAAATATCTTCAACAGTTTGATTGACCATCTGATATTTAGCACTTTTAAATAAACACCAGCCATCATTTATAAGACCTACTTCTGCGTTAGCTGCAATTGCAACAGGTGGAACAGCTATTGTCGTAATCTGGCCACGAACTTCCAACATTGCTTTATGTGGAAGTAAAAATACGTCCTCGTCTCGAGTATTAAATGTTCTGACGCCAGCCTTATTAGGTTCGTTAGAATTTTCATCGAGATATTCAACGTATTCAATTTCTGTTGCTGTGTCGTCTGTATCATAAATTTCTGCTAAATCGAGATAATTTTTTACAGACATTTTTTTATTTATTAGGTTATACAAAATTATTGCGGTGTTGTTACTTTAGATATTAATTTTTGTATAATTTGTTCTCCTCGTGGCGATAAAAGTTTTTTTGTCGTTGTTATCATTGCGCGTTGAGTTTCTTTTGTTGGTGCGATTTCTGAAATAGCTTGTTTGATTGTCGGTATACCACGTTGTGGATCGCCTTTTATTTTATCAGCTATTTTTTGCCCCACAGCAGTTCCAGCAGCAGATGCAGCTCTAGCTGAAAACGCTTTTGATGCGTCAAGTGCAATTGGTGCAACTTTATGAGCTATTCACGGAACATTTTCTATAATTTTAGCAAATATATTTCCCAAATATCCTCCTACTATTTTTCTTCGATAAACTTTTTTTCTCTGTTTCATTATATCTGAGGTTGTATAATTTTGTTGTCTTAGAAAATATGTTTACTGTTCGCGCCTACGCAACGCGTAGGTGTAAATAATAAGTAACAATTTCATTATTAAAATCTAACTGTCTTCCAGACTGATCTGTCAACTGCATATTTACTTCTGTTATTTGATTTTCAACGTTTAACGGATAATAAATAATATGACGCGGAATAATTTGCATAAGATAACCAGGTGGAACGTCTGGTGAAAAACTGTATATCGTTTGTCCTTTGCTACCTTTAGCTGAATAAGATCCAGATGCAATAGAGCAATTTACCAATATTGTGTTTACTTCAGTTATATTTACTGGCAGTTTACCGCCATACGTTCTGGTTTCTCTAGGAAAAGAATTATAACCCCTGTAAGGAAATCCTATCAGTGGTGCAATACTCATTAGCGATGAAAAATTAACTGCCATATGATTTAATGTTATTCTAGCGGGTAACGTATTATAATTTGGCGTCAACTCAAAATTATCAGCGACACCTCCATTTTTTGCTATAAGTTCTTTCATTATTTTACTTAGATCAGTAATATTATAAGCTCCTTGTGGAATTTTAATTGGGATCCAATCATTAGTAAGATCATCTAGAGTTTTAAATTCAAATTCATCGTTAATTCCAGTTTTTACATTAGCCATAGCATTCCAACAAGTGCAGGAAATTAGTCCAATTTCATACTGTTTCTCATGATCTAGTTCTATTGGTGGAATATACTTCACTGAAAAATTTGCGCTATCTTTATCAGATTGACTAGAGTCCAGTAATAATGTTGCTGACATATTTTATATAAAATCATTACACAAATTTATATCGCCGCGATTATATCAAATCGCCTTGATTTATATCAAATCAAGGTGTAAAGTTTCGTATTCGTCAGATGTTAATAAATTTTCTGATCTCAAATTATCAAGTACGTCAATAATTTCATTGCCAATTTCAGCACCAACATTTCCAGCTTCTTTTGATGATATCAATAGCATTAATCTGCCTATCATTTCAGTAACTGATGAAAATATTCTAGCTCCAGTTCCAGTTTGTTCTTTTTCTAAAAGTTTTTTTAATCGATTATTATCATAACTTTTAAATAATTTTAAAAAAGTTAAATTATTTTTTTCAACATATTCTTTATCTCTAAATTTTATTGCAGTATTTTTAAAAACAGCAGCAATAACAGCGTTTCTAGTTTTTTCATAAAGTCCTTCAATATCTTTTATTTCAGCTGTATCAATTTCACTGTAAGTTCCTATATTTTTTTCTATAATTTCAGTTAATTTTTTAATAAGATTATCGTATTTATCTTTTTTCCAATTATAAATATTATCAACGTCAGAAAAGTCATTATCTTTCATAAAAGCAAAATATTCCGAATCCATTATTTCTTGTTTTGCTTGGTTTTTATATCTTTCACGATAATTTTCATTATCTTCCTCAAGTGATTTTTGTAAATCTTCTTCAGTTATCATAGAAGCTTCATATGTATATGCTGATTCTTCTGGTTCCTTATCCAATAATTTTGCTTCGGTACTTAAGTTACTATTGTAACGACTTTTATGTTCTTCATTTCTTATATTATTAATAGCCTTAATATAAAGATCAGCAATAATTCCATGTCGATATAATTTAATACCCTCACGATAATTTTTATTTTCTAAAATTATATCGCTACGGTTCTTCTCGCTATCTCTTTATTTTTTCTAGCTCTTTAATTTTTCGTCTGCTTTAAAATTATATTTGCTAACATGATGTATTTTCACACCTTTAAAGTTCTCATATTTATTATTAAAATCTTTATATTCGTTATCTCTTATTTTGCTATTTATATTTTTTAAATCATTTTTAAATCTTTTTATTTCTTCTATAGTTTTCCTCTCTCTTCTAAGCTCTTCTTTTTGTTCTAACCTTCTCTCAACTGGTCTAACTACTGCTGCTTCTGCTAATCTTTGTTGAAGTTCCAGTGGATCATTTATTAGCCGATCTATTTCAGCTTGTCTTGCAACAGGATTAACTATATGCTCTGTAAGTTCCTCAGCTAATCTTTTTTTCTCCGCATCAGATCTAGCAATAATTCTTCCAGCAGCTTCTTCTTGTTGTTCTTTAACTAGTCCGAGTAAACCTTTTTCCTGTAGTCGCTTAAGTTCTTCTTCTGATAATGGCTTACTTTCAGGTTGTTTTCCAAGTAAAGCTTCAGTAACTGGTTTGAGAGCGGCGGCTGTTGTTTCTGCTGCAACCACTTGACCACGTCGTGCTTGCTGTACTTGTTTAAATTTTGCCTGAGATTGCGCAAGTTTTTTTAGATTTCCTATATGTTTTCTGTACTTTGCTTGTCTTTCCATTAATTATATACTATTTTGTATAAAAATTACTGTAGATATTTTTCAATACAACATCGAAACATTTTATTCATATCATTTGTTAGTTTATCAAACAAAAAAAAGTCGTATTTATTTGCCGTTGCTTGATGATATAATTCAATAAATTTATCTTTTGTTACCTCGCCACATTGCTCGTTCGCGATATTTCTAACGTCAACATTGTCGAGTCCTGGAAATAATATAAAACAACCAGTATTTCGCCTAATAAATCTATCAACATTATAAAAACCCTAAGCGAGATAACAGAATTACATTTTTTATTTCGCGACAGTGAAAAATATGATCTTATTTTATTCATTTCTTCATTGTTTAGCGGAATATCATCAAAAACAACTATCTTGTTTTCGGACGAATCAAGTTGATTACCTGGAATAAGTTCTTCTGGTTGTTTGATAATAAAAAAAAATCTTCGCCAGCTTCAAGATCATCGCGAAGTTTGTCATTGTAATTGTTAAGTAGCTCGTATTAATCTTGCTGAGGATTTATCGTATAAATATAAACTCGATCGTAATTAAAATTATCTCCTAGAAGCAAATTCATAAGCAAGTTTGTTTTCCCCGATCCAGTTCTTCCAACAATAAGATAATGGTAATCTGAAAGCTCATTGTTATGTTTATGTTTCACTAAACGTTTTGTATCAAAATTTAATATCTACGATTTTGCCATTATTGTTATACAATTTTATGCTATATAATTTTGTCAGACGATAAATATATAAATGAGGTTTTTTTCAAAATTTGGAACATTAGTAGGAGATTCTTCAGCTGAAAGTACAACAGACGGCAAGGTTGATTTATCAGGCTATCTAAAAAAATCAGGCGACACAATGACGGGAAACCTGTTTATTTCAAATCAACGAGTACTAGAGTTAGAAACAGATTATCCGCCAATAAATGTCGTTGATACACAAGCTGTTAGTTATGCGCAACTTAAATTAGTCGACAATAATAAACTAGATAAATCTGGCGGAACTTTAAGCGGTAACCTAGATATGTAAGGAAAAAAAAATTATAAATTTAGAGACCAGGTATCCACCAGCAAACTTAAATCAAACTCAAGCGGTAAGCTATTTGCAGTTAAAGTATGTTGATGATAACAAACTTAACAAAATAGGTGGGACAGTTACAGGTAATATCAATATGTCAGGAAAAAAAATTGTAGACCTTGGAAACCCAGCTTCAGAATTAGACGCAGCAACAAAAAAATACGTCGATGATCAAGAATCTAAGTACGTATTAGTCAACGGTGGTATAATGCACGCATTTCTCAATATGAACAATAATGGTATTAATAATCTCAGAACACCAGAAACAGATTTTGACGCAGCAACAAAGAAATATGTAGACGATAAGGAAATTCCTATGACAACCTCGTTAGCTACAATTAATAATGAAATGACTACATTAAGTACTAATTTCCCTAATCATTTACAAACGTTCTTAAATTTTCGTAGAAATATAAACAAATCTGGTAATGAATTTTTTGGAACTCCACCAACTGTTGATATCAAACTCTCCGATATTAACACAAAACTAAACGATATTGTTAGCGGAATTCCTAGTATCATTCAAAAAACTAATCTTATTAAAATTCCTCACAAGCAGATCATCAATGTGGTATACACAGTGTCATCAGGAATAGCAGTATGGTCACCGCAAAATAACACTATCAAGCATAAAGCGGAAGTCACTGGTGTATATAGGCTGTCCGTATTTAGCAATGCACAATTTGGTATATTTACGACATTTCCATGGCGTTATTCAACCGATAATTTTTCTGGAGTTGTATCTATACTGTTAAATAAAGATATTGAGGAAATATTTCTACTGGAAGCATCTGATAAAAAATTAACCGCAGCGTCTTATTGGTGGTGTCTGGAATTTGTAGCTGAAACTCCACAATTAACAGCTTATATAACTGGCACTACTACATAAAATCTGTAAACAAATATTATATAAATGAAAAAACATATAGTTGATTTTAATCATATTTCAGAAAACATTCCAAAACAAGATGTGGAAGCTCTAATATAATATTATAAATATTATCATAAAAAAGATTGGTGCGTAAAAAAATGTTACAAATACTATAACAGAATACTTCGAATGATATCATATTTGCCACTGTTAATGACTAGCTCCGGTATAATTTCAAGTGGCACATCATTAAATCCGTTTTTGTTAATAATATCCGGTGTCGGTGTTTCTCTTGCAACGGCGTGTTAAAAAATTGAACATCGACTTGCAACTAAAAAAAATGCTTGTAAAACAGCAAGTATCACCTATAAAAAAATTACTTGATCAGATACGATCTTATTTGAGGGGTATAAAATATGATATGGACGATTTAATACGCGAGTTTCGTATCATTGACAGTATGTTAATAGATATTCTGCCAATGAGAGTCAGCAGGTACGAAAAAAATTATCATAAAATATGGGTTACAACAGTAGATGTTTAATTTTGTATAACTTTAGAAATATCAACCATATTGTCAATAAATGTCATCACATCATCTGCCCAACCCGCTATTCTCACATCATTTTCAGTCGCGAATAACCAAACCGACCCATAGTTTGGTGATATATGATATCCAACTTTTTTAATACAATCGCTTATTATTTTGGTGTGTATACCGGTATAACTCGAGGCTGATTTGATTGAATTAAATCTCTTACAAAATCTGTTTGTCAGATCAAATTCAACATGTCGGATTGACGTTGATGGATATCCCATATTATATAATATTTCATTTGTTTAATATGAATTTTTGTCTAAAACTATAATAATAATAATAGGTATAGTAGTAATGATAATTGAGTGTTCCTATCTCAGAGACCCCCTACCCCAACAAAACAAATTTTGTCAGAAATATGTTAGAAAAGTCTATCATATGAAAGTCATCATTTTAAGCTATAAACGGCTGCTGACAAAAATGTTAACGTATAACGTTTTGGGAGGGGTAGGGGGTCTCTGAGATAGGAACCTTCAATTATCAATACTACTTCTCTGTCTCTGTCTTACAATAACATGGGAGAGTAGCTGGAGGAATGGAATCCTCAAGTCCTGACGTACAAGCTTCTGGTATATATTAAATACATTAAGATGCTACAGTGGCCAAGGGAGTATAAGCGTAAGGCTTACGAAAACAAGAAATACTACGTAAGCAGTACCTAAGCAATCTGAGAATATGTGAGAACGAGTGGAACAATCTATTCCTCTGGATCGCTCGTACATGTGTCAGGCTGTACGAAAGTGACTGGATCAATCTAGTTCGCATACCTCAGAATTTCAAAAATATGCAAGAGGTCTGGGAGCAATCGAATCATAGGGGCCAGAGTACAAGCTCCTGGCTTGAGAGAATATGAGAGAATAGGTGGATAAATTTAATTCTCTGGCTAAAGGGTACAATCCCTTGAGTTACAAGAATATACGAGAGAATTTGGATGTAAAACCATTGGCATATGAGAGTGCAATCTAAGCTTCAGATCCGAGATAAAATCCATTGGCTTACAATACAATGCAACATTGCCTCTAGCAAACGTAATCCTTGGGACTGGCGGGCAGAATTCCATGGCTTTAAAGAATATGCGAAAGTGCCTGGTGCCATGAAATCCTTGGGCCACGGGGTACGATACTATGGCTTACAAGGATATGCAATAATTCTGGGCCCATCTAATCAACGGTCGAATGTTATATAAGTCACTGACTTACATGAATATGCAAGTTCGTCTAGGACATCTTATCCACAACCCATTTCTTACAATCATATGTGAGAGTACCAGGAGCCATCCTCTGACTTGGGTGCAGAAACCGCTGGCTTACAGGAATATGCGAGTGTGCCTAGGGTAATCTAATACTGAAGCTAAGGGGTACAAGCCTCTGGCGTACTACATTAATATGTGAGAGTATCTGGAGCATTCTAATATTCTGGCTCGGGGTAGAAGTCCACAACTTTGAAAAATATGACAGAATGGCTGGAGGAATGTGATCCTCTCGCAAGCGAGTACAAGCCCACAGCTTAAATAAATGTACCTGCATGCCTCCAGCAATTATGTTTTGGGACTGAGTGCACAACTCTGTGGTTTATACGAATATACTAGTGTGGCTGGAGAGATAAGATCCTCGGTCTTTCCTGAGAATGATTTACATATCCAGATGTAAAGCAAAGATAAAATTCTTCTTCCTGCGCTTTGTCACGCTATGAAATTCATTAGTTACGGTTGTTCTTGATGGCGAGTGGCAAAGCAGACCATACACTTGGACAGCGTCTACCAATGCTATACAATATGATATACGCTAATAATGCATAGCACAGTCGTGGCCGTGAACGAAAACGATCGACTACTTGTATCCAAAACCATTTACTTCAAACAAATATGTGAGCAATCTCGACATACACGAGTGACAAACAACTGGTTTTTAAAGACGGTATACCTATTTTGACTGGTGTTTATGGAGGAATATATATATATATATATATATATATATATATATATATATATATATATATATATATATATATATATATATATATATATATATATATATATATATATATATATATATATATATATATAAAATCCACAAACCCTAATGCTGATCGATTTCCTTGACGAATCTCGATTTCCTTGACGAATAACCAGAGCCACGTTGACCATCTTCATTTTAGTGGGCTTGGAAGTAATGAAGGAAACAAATATTTGCTTACATAAGTGAAGAAATACTGAATTCTTTAAATAAAAATCATGGGCCCATTTTCGGTATCAGCTGTTTCTTCACAATTTGAATATTTGAGGTTACAATTATAAACCATCTCAGATCAATCTGATTCAAGGTAAAGAACAACTTAGTAAACTTTCAACACTACAGTTTCATCTGGATAAATTATTCTACAAAGAAGTTTCATTAATGGACATATAGAAACGAATCTACACACACACACACACACACACACACACACACACACAAAGACAGTTCTTTGATTGACCTGACACTCCGATTAGTGTCACTGAACTCAGTGAGGGTTATGTTGTATGTTAAATATTACTGGGACAGAGTATGTGAAATTTTAATAGCAAACTTCAAGTGAAATATCATATACAAAACAAGGGCCTGTAGAAGTTAACAACTAAAGTTCTACTTCCTCGAAAGTTATTTGTTTGTGTCCTTAACTTTATCAGGAAAATTGGATATAAAGGGAATCAACATAATTATTCTGTATTTATTTTTAAACTCAGCAGATGTATACATCAGTGAAGTTTCTTTTAAGTTTATTTGGCCGGGAACTTCAATTGATTCTCCGCTCTAATGTGTCTTTAATCTTTTTTTCTCAATACACACAAACGCACTGCATACAAACAGTCCCTTTGTGGATGTGATGATAATAAAAAAACCTTCGGCTAAGATTACCTATTCTGCACCGAAAGCCCCAAAACAAACTTTATAATATAAACTATGCCTGTTCATGCCTTCGATATTATTGGCTGATTAAGAGGGGAGCTTGCAGACTTATATTTAAATAAGAAGATCAAAAAGAATTTACATGTTCCAATCCCAAACCACAATAGTGTTTGTGTTAATTTCGGCTGGTTTAGACAAGGCAAGGTAAGACAAGACTTATTACACTCAGTTTGTCAAGGTTTTCAACATATGAGGTATATAAGGAAATGAATATGACTATAGACCGTGTGATGATATTACATAATGCTTAACATGTTTATTCGGAAAACACAATCTAAAAACTTGCAAATATTTTTGAGAGTCGTACGTTACCTGTATTCATTAATTGGTTATATTTCAAAAAGTTAGTCTTGGAAGTGCAAAAATGAGGTATAAAGTTTTGGTTTTTTATGATGAAAATAAGAACATGGCAGAAGATGATATTCATTCCCTATATTTTGACTGACAAAGTTATAGGGAACATTAGACCACCTACCAGTTTCAACGGGAAACCAATAATTTCCAGTTCAAACGTAATTCAGTTTTTATATATATGTTTGGTAATGAGAAATAGATCTATTCAAAATCCAGACTAGTTTTAAATAACCTGTAATTCAGACCTTTAGATGATGTTAGCTGTCCAAGCTTGTATGTATTGATCTTTTAGTATTTTTCTACCGAGTTGGTTAACCATTCAACTGATACAAACTTTGATTTATCCATATGTGACTTGACCCAGCGTCATCTAATATAGATTTTACTTCAAGTAACCATTTATTGTCATATGAATTATCACCAAAGTGTTTGCACAAGAGAAAATATATACGATAATTTTTCTTCATAACTGCTAACAAATTTAGCCCAATAGTTTATATATAGTTTATAGTTGGTATACATTACAAACAGTTGGGCAGTTTAATAGGTTTGATATGTGAATATGATTCGTCCAATTAAACCCATGGATTTAGTGCACTGCGACTGTGGTACTTTTATTTGCTCCACCTTCTGGAACCGTCTTGGTTTTCAGTATTAATATCAACAACTTGGCAATCATCTTTCTAAGTGATTGCCCGTGGGGCATTGGGAATGAAAGGCCATGTCTGACGGAATATGGCTAATTTACCCCACAGAGCTTCGATACAAATGACATGAAGGTTATTAATCAGTACATAGAGGTCTGGGATGGGTGGAGATAAAAATCTGTTGCTCGCACCCCCCCACCCCTTTAACAAACAGTTGCAACAGAGCAGTTGTGTTCAGAGTCATTATTATTTTAATCCCATTAAAGTCTTACGTGTAGGCTTATACAAAAGTAACAAAAGAAAAGAGCGAAGTCAACAAGTTTTGTAAATTTTAACAAAATAATTTCCTTAGAAAACAAGGTAAAAATATGCAATAGGACTTACGGTTTGTGAATATAATCCAAAAATTAATCCTAGAATTGAAAATATATAAGTCCTATCACTAAACAGTTCTAATTGAATCCAGGTTCGAATCTCGATGAAGTTCCAATATGGAAGGCGATGACGTCAGATGAGGTTGTTGTACTGATGGCAACAGTTCCTCGTTGAATCACAATTTATAATGCTCTGTTTAGAATTCCAGAATAAATTTCCACTGAATGTCTTTGTCCCAGAATTTGTATAAAGAAGAGCACTTGTGTAGTTTTCTAGAGAATATGAATTATTAACTCCCAAAAAATAGATGAACTTCAGAACAAACTGGCATCAACAATAAAAACCTCTGGAGCTCTCAAGGTTTAAAATACGACTGACCAAACTTCACTGAGATGTGAGTATTAAACCCAACTAAAACGTCATTTCGACACTCGTGATGGGTCACATGATCACTTAATCATCAAACCGCGCAGTAAAAAAATGACAGTTTGCACGTACGCTACAATAGCCCTATCTAAGAATCAGATTCCCACACTGGAAATAAATTAGAAAAGAAAGGCTGTTTACAACTCAGCTAACACGTGGGCCGAATATGACCTTGGTAATAGCCAATCACTTTCGCTTAGTGTTTACGAAACGTCTCAACTAAGGTGAGCTAAAAATACTTATAATGTAATACCTTTTACGTTCAAATCAGGTCAAAACAAAGAAGTGATTTTTCCGAAAACAGTCAAATCCTGTGAAAATTATCATTATAATAAAATGTAATAAAACAAAATTAAAATTGAAAAGAATTTAAAACTAACACACAAGCAATTTAATTACATTTTCGTAACAGAAGAAATAAAGTGAATAAATTATCATGCTGTTTTGTAAACTTCTTTAGGCTCTTCACTACCACCTTAAACCTGAGTCATTCTTTTCTATAAATCCTTAGTTGTGAAAAGCGAATATTATTTAGTGAAATGGATAGAAACTGAAGCAAAACTCTCTCATTTCCTTAATGGCGATTAAGTCACAGTTTGGTTTGGAAGAGTATTGATATTATGTCTCCCACATTGTGTCTGTTATGTATTGTTGTATTTATAAACATCTGATTCATAAGACAATCTGTTCTGACTCAGATTCTGATCATATACATGCAAAAGGCATATAACCTCGTGTTTAATATATATATATATATATATATATATATATATATATATATATATATATATATATATATATATATATATATATATTGTAATGGAGCAATTTTTCTATCGATCTCTGTAGAACACATTTAGTTGGACACGTGTACGATTAATTAGATTTATGGAGTTCAGCGCACGTTTAAATTGCCATAATGTACGGATTGGTACAGTCTCTGTCACGAGTTTAGCGATTTTTGATTAAGGCTACGTTTGTTTAAACTGAACAGGAGGGGTCATTCTGATCGGTATGGAAAACTGTCATTTCTGAAAGTTACCAGGAATCAGTTGGGTAATCAAGGTTTGTCAGACGAACAGCATTGTTTCAGCAGTTCGGGCGGGAAACGTATTTCATTCAGATTGGTCACGCTGTGAATGGGGCGTGGTTTCACATGAAAACCTCTCAGTTTAAATGTGCAAAATAGCAAAATTGAAATCAGTCTACGCTTTTTTCTGAAGAGAACAAATGTAAAATAGACTCCGAGTGGGTTAAGAAGTAACCTCACTCGTAGAAATCATCCAGGGGAAGCAATTGTCTGGAAAAATTGACAGACACGTTCTGGAAGTGAGAGCTTGGAAAAACAAGGTATTTGCAACAATCTTATGTAATTCGTTGATACTACTATGATGCTTCGTTTGATTTATTTGCTTGTATTTGCATGGATTTATTTGTTTAAGTTCGTAGATTTAATTTCTTGATATGGTATACCTGTGTTGAGTTCGTTTATCTGAGTCCGTACAATGATATTTTTCTTTATATAAACATTGACAACTTGTTTGAGCGTATAGTCTCGTTTATTATAGGAAATTATATGTTTAGATTTCATGCGTTATTTTAGTTGAGATGCGAGAATCTGTGAGAATTCTCCGACCTATATATGAGTTCACGTATGATAACCACTTGATTGTTGTTATAAATACAGTAGCAAGGAATTTCATTCATTTGTGTAATTGAGACTAGTCTGGAACTAATGTCTCGGTGGGATGTTGAAATAGCCATTTAGTTCACCATTAATTTTGTGAAACTAGGTTGTTACGATCTGTCATGGCCAGTTAGACTAGATAGCTGTAGAATCTGTTTGAAATTAGGATAGAATTTATCTGACTTAACGAGATGGGGAAGGTATTGATCTATTCCCCCAGTATAATGTGACGGAAGATTTAGGTTGCTTATTTTGTTATTTTGGAAGGACGGGATAGCTCTACGATCTACGTTCTACGTACTACGTTTTACAAACTCAAAGTGGACCCAGAGTTGGAAGGGGCCAAAGTGGAAGAAGACCCAGACTTACCGGCACAAGGAAGTCAAAGTAGAAAAGACCCATACTTACAGGCACAAGGAAGTCAAAGTGGAAAAGACCAAGACTTACCGGCACAAGGAAGTCAAAAGGGATAGTTGCAGTGAAATTTGGACTGAGTCAAGACCATCAGGTTATGAAATTGTACAAGACCATGTTTTTCTATGTATTTCACTTGATCTAAATGATGATTTAAATTCTATCAGCAGCAGGGAGGGTGAACAGACCACTTTTTTCCTGACCTTATTTTTGCATTTTAACGGTTATATCGATGACATTTTCTCTAATTGATCTCCACTATTATGGTACCCTTCGAATATTTCAGAGAGGGTGCATCTACAACTTTTCTGAGCCCTTATTTTATAAAAATAAAGGTTCTATCGACGAAATTTTCTCTAATTGGTCTCCAATACTATGGTACCTTCGAATATTTCAGCACCGGGTCACTCAATTTTTGTCGTCCACGCTCTGCTGCTATAAATTAAACAACCAGTATAAATATTATTAATAAATGAGTATCGGAGAACCACATTCAGCTAGATTAGCTCGAGAGCGACTACAGGCAATTAGAAAATATTTACCCGTCCGTGATTTATTCAAGAAACAATTACAATCACGTAAAGAATCTCAGGTGGAATTTGAAGAGGATACAAAACAGTTATTTAAACCTATTACTGAGACCACTAAAGGTCTTCTTCCTGCGTTAGAAAAAACCGCTGAAGCAACTGGAAAAATAGCAAAAAGAACAAAACAGACAAAAGGGATTTTACGTGGACTTTCAGCAGAAATAGCTGCTGCTCAACCAATACCTGAAGGCGTTGAAGCACTAGAACCTGAAGACGCTAAAGCACCGGTTCATAAATAAAAATCAGTTGATGAACTGATAAATTTATTTAAAGAAAAAACTATTAAGGTAATTAAAAACGACATTAAAGACCTACAACAATTGGCTAAATTTGCTAAAGATAGTTTTGGTAACAGAGATAAATTAATGAGACCTGAACACGCTAAAGATATTAGAAGCCGTGAACAATGGCAAAAATATTTATATCGCATACGTATGAATATTGAACGAGTTAGAAGGGATGATACAGTATATCAGGATTATATTGATATAATAATTAATTTAGTTCGATTAGAGAAAGAACAAGAACAACGACAAAAAGAACCAGAAAAAAAATCAAAACCATTTGAGCAATCACTCCGTGATTATCCAGTATCACCGAAACCAAAAACATCACCGAAACCAAAAACATCACCGAAACCAAAAGAAGAAACTGAGGAAGAAGAAGAATTTTATGATACTCCTGGAGCAACTGGAAGTGGTTTAGGAAGTGGCCTTATTACTTGTCCCAATAACGTCCTTGCTGATGTTGATGGACTAGAAATCCTCATTGGAGGAAAACGAGTTGGTAATAATTCTACAGAGATAATTAATGAAGCAGCTGATATTTGTCAACGATTATTTACAGGTGGAATTATGGATGTTAATGTATATCGATCCCTCATTAATGAAATTGCCGATGACTACTATAGTGACTGAGTATGTAATTAAATAACAGCTACTATAATAAAATGATCGTATATAGTAATCAACGTGGACCAACCATGGTCAGGGCAATAAATTCTCGATTACCAGTATACAAAACAACCTACGGAGATGGACTAGGTGATATTGTTCAGGGTCTGTTTAGAAGGATATCCCCAAAAGCAATACCGATTGCAAAGCAACTGGGGATGAAAGCTATTGATGTTGTTCGTGAAAAAGGTATTGGTGCTGTTGGTAATCTCGCTAGTAAAGCGTTTTCAGCGATCAAGGATAGACTAACACGATTAATACGCAGACCTGCGGTCCGACCTCAACCTGTAAAATTACCTAGCACTGAAGTAATGCCTGCAAATATTAGTAAAATAATAAATCAAGCTGCTAATCAAAAACTAGCAGAGTTGGCTGATGTACGATTATCAGAAAAAGAAAAAAATATAACCGCTAGTCTGATAGCAGGACGTGGTCTCACTTCTCGAAGTGGTCTTCGTTTTAGACGATAATAATTATAATAAAGATGTTCAAACGTATATCTGATCCAGCGTTTGACATGGATGCACCAGTACTCAAGGATGAGTCTGTGCGTGATTATCAATATTATTCTTATGACGCTCGAATTCCAGATCAGAGTGGACGAATTGAACTTCAGGTTCAAGATACAAGTAGGTATTTCTTACCCGCTGAGGCATTTATTGAAGTCGAAGGTGAAATTTTAAATAACGTTGCTCCTGCAGCACCAGTAGCATATGGAGCCGATATTAGGGTTGGTTTTGTTAATAATGGCATCATGGCGTTGTTTGATAGTGCTACGTACATGATTGACGGAAAAAATATTGAATCAATTCAGAAAGACGTTGACGTTGCTACAACAATACTTGGTCTTGCGAGATACAGCGATGATTATTCAAGATCAGCTGGTCCATCAATGATGTTTGCGAAGGACACAACCAATCATCCCGAACATAGGAATGTTACTATGGATAACGTAAGGAATGCCGCAGGAGCCGCAGAAACTCCTGCAGTAATATCAATGAATGAAAATTTCAACTTGGGGTTCGCAACACGTAAATCAATATTGAAAGGTGACAGAAGATTGTTTTCATGCTCAGTTCAACTTTCACACATATTTGGATTCTGTAGAAACGTCAGAAAAGTTATTTTTGGAGCTAAACATACGGTTGTACTAGTACGAAAAGCCACGGACGATGATGCATTATGGAAACCCGCTGGTGATCCTGGTAAAATAGTATTAACCAAGCTTTCATTATGGATGCCAGTGATAACTCCAACAATATCTGAAGAAGATCGGTTAATATCTTTTATGAGTCAAGGTGGTAAATCAATGTTGTCATGGTTAACAATGACCACAGATGCTGTGCAGAGTACTGTTAATGGTTTATTCACGTGGCATATAGCTTCTCAGCAGGGTGTTTCTGCACCACGGCATATATTTATTGCTTTTCAAAGTGCTGCACGATTAAATGGTCAAGAACGTAGTGCAATGATATTCGACAGTCTTGGTGTTTCTGAAGTTTCATCAAGAATAAATGGACATCAAGAACCATCCGAAGATATTTTATTGAATTTCGATCAAAATCATGTAGCACGTGCATATCATCGTCTGATGACGTTCATGGGTCGTGATCAAAATATTGTTACTGGTTTACAAATATCACAACTGGATTTTATAACATTATATCCGATCTATTACTTTTCTCTGGAACATTTAGATTTAACCAAACAATCTGTTGTTGATATACACTTTCGAGCTCGCGTTAATAGAAACATTGTAGATATCCCTAATTACAGAGCAATCGCCGTCATACTCAGCGATAAATCGATGTTACTTGAAGGTGCTAGTGGACGAATGAGAGTCGTTGATGCTTCAGTAGAAAACATGTAATTAGATCACCTTGATTTAAAATCAGGATAATAATTATAATGTCATATCATCACGCTAGTGTTACCCTGACTCCTGGTCAGATTAAAAGGCTACAATCAGCATCAAAAAATAACTGTGGAATAAAAATATCGCTAAAGCGAGAACAGATGAGCGGTTCAAATAAATTATCGTTGACCGAGCGTCAATTCAGAAACTTCAATGAAGCTAAAAAATCAAATAAAGGTATAAAAATTAATCTTTCTGCGGGTGCCATCAAAGATGCTGTTAAGACAGGTGGTATATTTCCACTTCTCGCAGCTATACCAGCATTAATAGCCGCTGCAGCCCCAGCTGTTGCAAAAGCAGCTGCATTAGGCGCTGTTGGAACCGCTGCTGGAATGACATTAAAGAAAGCAACCGGACAGGGAATCAAAAAAAGGGAAAGGGTCTAAGATTACCAGGGACCCCGTATTCTTACGGAAAGGGTCTAAGACTTCCCGGGACCCCATATTCATGGTACGGAAAGGGTCTAAGACTTCCCGGGACAGTCTACTGATATCGCCTATGTCCAGTTTTGATTTACTTAATGCTGCTAAAAAACTAAAAATAAAAAACTTCAGAGGTGTTTTTATGCGCGATCAATTACCAAAACAACCGAATAATATTGAAACTGGTATTATTAATCTCGATAAAAACTCTGGACCAGGCACGCATTGGGTTGGATATGCAATTGATCCACGTGGAATTATTTACTTTGATTCATATGGATTAGTGCCACCTAAGGAATTTCTTCATTATGTCAGCAATATTATTGCTCCAATTTGGTATTCAACGTTACCAACACAAACACTAGCTGATCCACCAATATGTGGTCGTGAAGTACTTAATGTACTTGATGCTATATCAAAATCAACAAAACCACTTCATAAAGTCGTGCATGAATATACCACATTGTCACATTTAAACGGATACTAATAAATATAATGGTAGATATTTACGGAAGATCTCGCAAAGCTCAGAAGCAAGCTGATTTATCTAAATACGCAACTCTTGATCAACTCAGAAATGAGATTGACGATTTATTAAATATTACAAGTGTGGATCAAAATGAAGTCGTTGTTTTTCAGGATAAACAAGGACGATTAAAAACGAGTAACATACAACTGACGGATGTAATCGTACGAATTCCTACCGCAGTTGTTGATAATATCGTTATTTTCTCCGATCAGGGTAAAGTACAAGATTCTGGTAAGTCAGTTAACGATTTTATCAAGCGAGCTGGTGATTCATTCAGGGGTCGCATTATCATGAATCAAAATAAAATTATAGACCTTGGAAATCCAACCGTAGATACAGTCGCCGCAACAACAAAAATATGTCGATGATCAAGAATCTAAGTACGTATTAGTCAACGGTGGTATAATGCGTGCATTTCTCAACATGAATAATAATGGTATTAATAATCTTAGAACACCAGAATCTGATTTTGACGCAGCAACAAAGAAATATGTAGACGATAGCAACATTCCTACGACAACTTCGCTAAAAACAATCAATGACGAAATGACCACACTCAATGGTACTTTTACTAAACACGTGGAAACGTTTTTAAATTTTCGTAGAAACATAAACAAACCCAAAAAAGATTTTTTTGGTGATCCACCAACCGTTAACATAAAACTAGCCGACGTTAACATGAAACTCAATGATATTGTTAGTGGAATACCTAATATTGTTCAAAAAACTAATCTGATTAAAATTCCTCACAATCAGATCGTCAATGTCGTGTACACAGTAGCATCAGGATTAACAACATGGTCACAGCAAAACAACACTATTAGATATACCGCACAAGTTACTGGTGTGTATAGACTGTCTATCTTTAGCTCTGCAAAGTTTAAAATTTATACTACAACACTTCC
>JAECUM010027639.1:0-15184 GCA_016617855.1 Megalonaias nervosa
GAACAAGTGGTTGTGGTTCAGTATGAGTTATAGGAAGTACAAGTGGTTGTAGTTCAGTATCGGTTGTATGCAGTACAAATGGTTGTGGTTCAGTATGTGTTGTAAAAGGAACAGGTGGTTGTGGTTCAGTATGGATTATATGAGGAACAAGTGATGGTTCGGTACGGGTTGTATGAGGTACAAAAGTGGTTGTGGTTCAGTATGGGTTGTAGGAGGTACAAGTGGTTGTGGTTCAGTATGGGTTGTAGGAGGTACAAGTGGTTGTGGTTCAGTATGGGTTGTAGGAGGTACACGTGGTTGTGGTTCAGTATGGGTTGTATGAGGAACAAGTGGTTGTGGTTCAGTATGGGTTGTATGAGGAACAAGTGGTTGTGGTTCAGTATGAGTTGTATGAGGAACAAGTTGTTATGGTTCAGTATGGGTTGTATGAGGAACAAGTGGTTGTGGTTCAGTATGGGTTGTAGGAGGTACAAGTGGTTGTGGTTTAGTATGGGTTGTAGGTAGTACAGTTGGTGGTGGTTCAGTATGGGTTGTAGGAGGAACAAGTTGTTATGGTTCAGTATGGGTTGTCGGAGGAACAGGTGGTTGTGGTTCAGTATGTGTTGTATGAGGAAAAAGTGATTGTGGTTCAGTATGGGTTGTTGGAGGTACAAGTGGTGGTGGTTCAGTATGTGTTTTAGGAGGTACAATTGGTGGTGGTCAAGTATGGGTTGTAGGAGGTACAAGTGGTGGTAGTTCAGTATGGGTTGTCGGAGGAGTGGTTGTGGTTCAGTATGGGTTGTATGAGGGACAAATGGTTGTGGTTCAGTATGGGTTGTAGGAGGTATAAGTGGTGGTGGTTCAGTATGGGATATCGGAGGTTCAAGTGGTGGTTGTTCAGTATGGATTGTATGAGGAACAAGTGGTTGTGGTTTAGAATGGGTTGTTGAAGGTACAAGTGGTGACAGTACTCCACCACGAGGCAAAGATAATTCATTCGTTCACAAAAATGATAAAAGTCTTCAAAAAAATTGATAATTGTTCGAGTTAGCGAAAATTGCAGGAACAGTGTTATCTGGAATTATTAGTAGTGTGATACGCTGTGTTTTGGAAAACAGCTTGACGGATTGTTTCTTTCTTAGAACATGTTTTATTTCTTTCCGTCGTTAAGAAGTTATTTGCCTTTTTTATCCAAGTTGTAAGCAAAACATGTAGCAGAATTCGACACAGTATTTAATTTTCGAAAGATCGTCAAGGTCGTGAACTGGTGGTTTGTAGCTATTTGAAAGGATATATTAAAGTAAATATCGATATAAATATAAATTACTGTGCTAATTTAATTTATGTTTAAATTATTATTTTTCTGTTTGTAACTGGCCACATGACATTTGACATAAGAAGGCATATAGAAGGTTTTAGAAGCCAATCTTTGGAAATTATTTTATTTCGCCTCGACAACATTTTCTAGCAGCTGATATTAAAGGTAGGGTCATATGTCAAGCAAGGGATACAATTTTGCTTTTGAAACATCGATATGCATAGTAATAACAACGGTTGATATAACAACAAGTGCCATACGCAAGCGTAATTCTAGAAAAAAAATTATAGCCTGGTTTAAATACATCAACTATTTTTTTAATGTATTAAAATAATGACCATAAAAATATATCACTGGCATGACCCACTATGACACTCTACCCTATATCACTGTATAAAATATCGACGACTCCTGGCTAGCGAAGATCGGGCTATGTATTATGTCGCATTTAAGACGCTCATGAAAGAAAACTTCGATCTACATAAACGTGAATGTTTTGTTGATGAAATCCTCCGATCTGATGACAGAAGGGAAGTAAATTGGAACATAAGGATTAAATGATCATGGTTGAGTATTTATCGATGTGTAAATTTTACCTAATCACTCACAAAGTTAACATAAAGTCATTCGGACTTTATTTACTTTGTGAGAGGTTAGGTAAAATTTACATGTCGATAAATACCCAACCATAATCATTTAATCCTATAATGATTGACAACATTTCCTGACTCACTGATACCATTACACCGATATAATAAAAACTTTCTGCCTCGGTGATACGCTTACACTGATATAACAATACGTCTTGCCGCGGTGCTATCTTTACACTGATATAACAACACCTCCTGTCTCGGTGATATCCTTACAATGATATAATAATATAACAATATTTACTGCATCAGTACGTCTTGCCGCGGTGCTATCTTTACACTGATATAACAACACCTCCTGTCTCGGTGATATCCTTACAATGATATAATAATATAACAATATTTACTGCATCAGTACGTCTTGCCGCGGTGCTATCTTTACACTGATATAACAACACCTCCTGTCTCGGTGATATCCTTACAATGATATAATAATATAACAATATTTACTGCATCAGTGATCTAAATGTGCAGAGTACGAGGAATAAAGTCGGAACAGCTTTACTCTCTGGTCTTAACAGCTTTACTCTCTGATAATCTCTGATTTCGTTCAATGAAAATGATATTTTGCAACATGTACGTTTAATTGCCTTAGGAGTTTCATACTTGAATTAGAAATATGTTCATTTCTTATAGACAGTTAAGTCCAAAAGTGTGTCTCAGAGAGAGAGAGAGAGAGAGAGAGAGAGAGAGGATCATTTAAGAATATTATCTTTATTTTTCACCTTTAACCACATGAAGGCGTACACACTGGGTACATTACTAACCTTTTTGTTGTACAGTGGTTTATATATTAAAAGTATATCCATGAAAATGGTTTCCTGCAGAGTTCACAAGAACGTCTCTTTGAAAAACCCGTAAGAACTTCGCATCAAATTTGAGTTACATATTTCTAAAATGGTACAATGGCACATATTGGTACAATTGTACGTATTGGTACAATGGTACATATTATATTGGTACAATGGCACATATTGTTACGATGGTACGTATTGGTACAGTGGTACATATTGGTGAGTGTGTCTGTGACTTAGATTTTTAACGTAGCTTTAACAATTTTTCAGTCATATCGCTACGATGTCTGCAGTGTGGCAATTTATGGTGATATTTAGCACTGGGGCATCATGCCGCAGACATGTAGCATGATGTCCCACCCAGTCACATTATCCTGACACCAGGCCGACCAGTCCTAACACTAACCTCTTAATGCTGAGCGCCAAGCGAGGCAGCTGTTAGTACCATTTTTAAAAGTCTTTGGTATGACTCGGCCTCTTTCGAACCCGCGACATCCCGCATCCGAGGCGGACGCTCTACCACTAGACCACCGGAGCGGTCTTGGTACATATTGATACAATGGTATTTATTGGTACAGTGGCACATATTGTTACAATGGTACGTATTGGTACAATGGTACATATTATATTGGTACAATGTTAATTATTGGTACAATTGCACATATTGGTACAATGGTACGTATTGGTACAATGGTACGTATTGGTACAATGGTACAAATGCACATGGGCGGCTCCACACCAGCTAGAAAGTTATGAATGCAATACACAGCCAACGAATCGTTGCATTTTATCTCTTGAAATTAGAGGGGTGGGGAGACTGCAAGTGAAAGACAGTAGTGTCAAATTGCAATAACGTAAAACAGCTTCATATACATCTACTCTGCACCAGAAGTGTTTCTATGACAAGATCTTTCTTTTTATTATTTTACAGCTTGGCTGATGTCTGCCTCAGTCATCTTAGAACCGACGTCAGTTCTATCAAATCGAAACCGATGTATCTAAACAGTCATATATTAACGTAAGATACGATCTGTACGAGATATTTGATAACAAGACAAAAATGGTTGGATATGAACTCAGTCGGTGTAAGGGAATTGCCAATATAAAACAAAACCCACTATGAGCAGTACGAGTGGCCACTTTAATATTTGTATTGACAAGTTTTGTACTATTTTGAATTCTCATAGGTGAGAGGTGTATAGTATTAAGATTTGATACCTTGAAGTTGGCGATGCGTTATTTACTCAGTCTTGAACAACCGAGTTCCATATTCAGGTCTAATAACAGCTTCAAAAATTACCATTGGTAATCATGAAAATGTTAGGCTGCAGGTATAACTAAACTTGCATTCAGTGTAAAATCTTGTTATACCTCTTACTGTTTTCAATATTTGCTGAGAATGAAAGTCGGGGTCACTGTTCTCTGCTCTAATTATCTTAGTTTATGCTTCCCTCTTAAATAAACTAAACCCAGAGTATTTCCGCCTTCCTAACCTGATCTTTTGATCCGAGAGGGCGGTTTGAGTTAAATATGTTTCTACGTATACAAATCTGATGAAAAACATACGTTCTTTTTGGCTCCCCTTTACCAATTAGAAATTTGTACAAGCTACAATGACATTTTCAAGTATCTTTTAAATATTAAATTCTGATAAGAGGTACGTAATACTTCTTGACTGTTGATTGGATGAATCCGTACCCCCCCCCTCCCCTTTCCTGGTTCCGAAACGAGGAAGGAAAAGGAATCTTACTGGATACGCCGCCTTAGAACATTGAAACCAAGCGGTTTAAACCAAGAAGACTAGAAAAAGACAGCTATGCACAAGTAGAATTATCCTTTGCAGCCGACACATTTTCTTTTCAAAACGTTTCTAAATTTTCTTAGTAGCCTTCAATTACTACTATAAGAATGAAATATCCGGGATATAATTTCGCTTACATAAATGTACACACAGTAATAGATGTTGCTATGGCTCATCGATTTCTATCTTAAAACAAATATTTTCCAGTATCCGCAACAAGTTGATATAGGCTGGTTGAGACATAATACATTTAAAGGATTAATTCATGTAGAAACAGCCATGTAGAGTTTTGCAAACACAACGGTTCTTGTGTTTCATATGTTTGTTTTGTCTATGTTTTGTATATGCCTCTGAAAAAGACTCATTAAGAGTCGAAAGCGCTCAGGCTAGTTAGATACTAGTTTTGCACTGTTCGTCGTCAGTTTATTGCATTTATATATATATCTATGTGTGTGTGTGTGTGTGTGTTGTGTGTGTGTGTGTGTGTGTGTGTGTGTGTTTACTACACGACTCTTCGCAGCAGAATGTCAAAGACAATATTTTTCAGAGGAAGTTGATAAAAAATTAAAAGTTAAAAATAAAAATAACCTATCTATCAACTTCTCTTTCGTCCGTTATAATGGTCGATCTTGTTAGGTATTTGATTTGATATGTCAATCGTACGTACATGTAGCAGCATACACTATGAATACGGAAAAGTCTAAATTTGCTACAGGAGTGAAATATCTTACAATATGTTGCATTGATTAAATTAAAGTGTATTTTCTTCTCTTTGTCCTCAGCAAAGGGATTGCAAAACTAATCACTTGTGCGAAAAGAGGTTTCCAAAGGTATTGACTTGTTCGACATTGCGTAAAATTAGAAATGATACGAGATAGATATTTGCCGACTGTACAATATCATATCAATGATACGAGATATATATTTACCGAAGGTACAACTTCGTATCAATGATACGAGATATATATTTGCTGAAGGAACAGCTTCATATCAATGATATGAGATAAATAACTGCCGAAGGAACAACTTCATATCAATGATACGAGATACATATTTTCCAAAGGTACAGCTTCATATCAATTATATGAAATAGATAATTGCCGACGGAACAACTTCATATCAATGATATGAGATAAATAACTGCCGAAGGGACAACTTCATATCAATGAAACACAAAACGGTTACTAATATATTTCGCCTTCTTTTCAATCGCAAACCTACAAATTAAAAGAAAGTCCACTTTTCTCAGAATAGAAAAGATCATCATCGGAATGGAGTGATGCAGTATTTATATACCGACCATGCAAAAACTTTTCAGTTCGTTAGGTAGCACAGATACTTCCGAGATATCAAAGTAGAACACGTGAGATATCAATGCAGAAGACATGAGATCTCAAAGCAGAACACGTGTGATATCAATATAAAACACACGAGCAGATACTACAGCTGAGCTACCTTGGTTGAGAAAGAAAGGCAGGTAGAAAGAAAAGGCAAATTCATATTGTATGGGAGTTTTGCTGTCAGTCCATTAGTTAGGTCCGACTATATTGATATGTAAGTCGAGAACTGACAAAAGTAACTGTTCTTTGATCACTGGAACTCGCCTGAACATATCAAACAATCGCATGGATTAACTGAGTTTAACGGATGGTACTACATGTTCATCATCTTACTTGTTACAAATGTCTGCTCGGAAAAGGAACCGCATCCGTCTGCCTCAACCATTTGCTATCACCTTACGCTATGCTTTTAGCACACGCTATGTTCACATTAAAAAATTCTTACTTAAAATTAAACTTGTCTTTTGTTTGGTCGACTTTTAGATCTGAGAGGGAGGTTTGAAAATAATGCCCCCACGTATTTCATTAAAAATGTCAAGATCTTAATCCGCTTGCATTCGATAGGCTCTTTTCAGACACATCTTAATCCTCTTGCATTAGGCAGGCTTTTATAAAACGCAGCAAACGATTTAATTAGCTTTACATTATTACATATTCATAAATTGTATGTTGTAATTTCGCTAGGTTATTTCATTCCTTTTCGGTTGATGAGTTACCTCTCCCTAAGCTCCCCCCCCCCCTCTCTGAAGATTACAATTAAAACAAAACTCAGTAAGATTACTGGTAAAGAAACAGTATGTCTTGCTTCCTTGTGTCTGCTGTATATCTGGTATTGTCACACACCATTTTTAATATCAAATATCGAACTTGTGGATTGAGTTCTGTTACGCCGCGAATGCTGAAACCCAGTGCCGTAATATCGAATAGGCAAAGTACGCACTGTGCTAGGGCCTACGAAAACATCATGCTACTGAAAAGTGTATTCACAAAGAGCCAGTCATGCCAGTATCGATCGTTTTATTAAACAAGTGCCTAATGCCTACAAGGATCTTAATCCGGCGCTTCTGAACCCCATTGACTTAGGAAGTGAATACTAATTTATATCCATCTGATCGATGCATAAGGTGTCTTTTGTTTTAATGTAGTTAGCTAAATGTGACTACAAACAAAGGTACCTTTCCTTTAAAGTAGTTTACCGTATGTAATTACAAACCTAGGCATCTTTTGTTTAAAGTCGTTTGGTAAATGCGGCTACAAACAAAGATGTCTTAAGGGTCGTTTATTAAATGTGGCTACAGACTAAGGTGTCTTTGGTTTAGAGTCGTTTGCCAAATGTGGCAGCAAACTAAGGTGTCTTTGGTTTAAAGTCGTTTACTAAATGTGCCTACAAGCTATGGTGTCTTTAGTTTAAAGTCGTTGGTAAATGTGGCTACAAACAAAGGCGTCTTAAGTTAAGGGTCGTTTGCTAAATGTGGTTACAAACTAAGGTGTCTTTGGTTTCAAGTCGTTTACCAAATGTGCCTACAAGTTGTGGTGGTTTTGGTTTAAAGTCGCTTACCAAATGTGCCTACAAACTATGGTGTCTTTTGCTCAAAGTCGTTTGGTAACTGTGGCTACAAAGGTGTCTTCAGTTAAGGGTCGTTTGCTAAACGTGGCTACAAACTATGGTGTCTTTGGTTTAAAGTCGTTTACAATATGTGCTTGTAAACTAAGGCGTCTTTGGTTTAAAGTCGTTTGCCAAATCTGCTGTTATGTATATCTGTGCTTTTTGTAACTCCTGGTAAATGCTTTTTTTTCTAATTTTTATAATTTTTATACATGGCTGTACCGTGTACTGAATATCTTTTTTCGTTTTGCCTACTAAATATCTAAAATGAAAATAATAAAAACAACCTAACATTTGCTAAACTTTTGTTTCTATATCCCATAGAGAGGTGATATAAAATTAAAATTAAAAATATTACTACAGTCAGAGTGTACGGCATTTTGTACTTGGGTTTAATGCCATTTCTCAGCCCAGCTATGCATGGCGGCCACTATAAATGGTGAGGAAAACCCTGGTAGAACCACCGACCCACGGGAAGCTAATGACAGTTTTCTCACATATCCACATTGTCCAAGCCCGAGACTCGAACTCATGCGGACAAAGGTGAGGTGGCAGTGAACCGTAAATGCTAGCGCTTTCGATCAGTCTGCCACCAGGAGAGCTATGGCATTTGGCAACATTCAGACTAAATGTTTGTGAAATCACACAGACAATAAAAACCATTAGCGACGGAAAGAACTTGTTATATATATATATATATATATATATATATATATATATATATATATATATATATATATATATATATATATATATATATCACATACATTTAAAATAACATGGCATTTAAAGTGTTGGTATAAAGCAATTTGATATACCAATACTATTGGTATATCAAATTGTGATCCGCACATGGCGCAATAATACGCATATATAAACATTCTAGCGACCGTCTGCAGTTGATTCTAGATCAATGATGAATTTCCACACATTAATCATTAGTGATGTATGAAAAATAACGATAAAAAGTATTAATAATCCTCGTTTTCTAAATAAATTTAATATGGTACACATTTTCATCACAATCCTTTCTGATTTCTGTTCCCCCTTTCCCTTTCATGCATAACGGACAAACTACGCAGAAATGTGGAGTGAGAGAGAAAAGGAATTTGGGATGGATTAAAACCTTAAAATAGAAATTACACCAAGTAACCTACAAGAATATGGTTCATCCTAACGATACATGTGCACTTTCCTTGGGATTTATCTACAGTGTTTATCAATGATACAAAGTTGCAAACCATGTCGACATTATACAGTAAATTCCTCGGTTATGTGGTACACATACTGTGATGTATTTAATGTTTTGTTTTTGTTGCCGTTTCTTAAACATACTATAATGTTCTAAAAATTGATTATTATTAATTAAATATGAAAATGTCCAAAGGCCTCTCTCTCACTCTCTGGACCATTATAGCAAAATACGGGCTCAAATCTATGAAATGACGAACGTAAAGGATTTTCGTTTGTGTCATCCCACGATATCTCTGGACTTATGAATGACGGTGAAAGTTAAGTCAAACCGACCAAAGGAAGAGAGAGAGAGAGAGAGAGAGAGAGAGAGAGAGTTTTAATGTCAAACTGACCAGAGAGAGAGGGAAAGTCAAACCAACCAAAGAAAGAGAGAGTTTATGGTCGGTGGTACTGTAACTAAAGCAGAATAATGACTTAGATCAACTGTAAATATATTAAAATATTTTAATTACCTCTTGTTGGTTCGTCATTTCGCTTAGTTTCTATTCCACATTAATTTCCATGAGACAGTAGGTGAATGGCGTAGCTAACCAAGTGTTTGTAGTGTGCTACTTTTATTATTAAAACCATCTTTCATGTTTAAATCATAGTGTGCATTATGTTGATTTAATCAATGTGAAGAAAAACACAACCTAAAAAATGAAAACAATCAACTTATCAATATGCAATGGTGATTGTGAATAGCCACAAAAGGCATAGAACTACATTTTGTAGCAGACACACTCAAGGATGTGAGTTCATTCACTTGGTCAATACACAGCTGCCTGTAGTTAATCTTAACTCTGTTCAAAGTGCAAATATATATATTTGTATGTGACATAAATAAAATATATATACAGTATGTACACTGTATCAATGATATACCACTCATATAAATTTTTCATTAAAAGGAAACTTGGCAAGCATTTCCTTTTAATGAAAAATTTATACATCTCACGGTTTATCATTGACACAGCATACATACTAAATATATATATATATATATATATATATATATATATATATATAGATATATATATAATACATACTATATATATATATATATATATATATATATATATATATATATATATTGGTCTCAGTCTGCTGCTGGTTTGGTTACTTTGTTTTCATCAATATTTAAATAAAAGGTTTATGTAGAATATTTCTTTATACTGACTAAACCCTATATATGTAAACAATGAGCAAGGAAAGTGATTTTCATTAGCTGAATTTATAATGTATTATTTAAATGAGTGCATTTTATAAATGAACATAGATAAAGATAAGCATACTATTATTTATAATAATTTTATTTATAGACTATAGCAATGACAAATTTAACATGGTCTATAAATGAGAGCATGTAATTTCAGTAGCTGAGTAGTGGAGGTCCATTTATCAGCCAAATATTCCCACAGTGTCATCAATCATCCCTGGCACTTCCTTGTCTGTTTATGTTGGTACCTCCAGGGTTTACCCTCGGACACCATCTTGACTTAAATTATCACCATTTGTTTGTTACTTTTCTTGATCAATGCTTCTTTAATTAATTTTACTGCAAAGACTAATATTTGGATCATCTGACCATGAAATTTCAAAACTGGTTTGACCAACACTGCTGTAATTCCATCCCTTTTGATGTCATTTGCCAGTTTACTGCCATTCTAGAACACAAAATGTAATGCCGACTTAAAATAATTTTGTTATCATTGGTAACATGGAAGTCTTATTATATTATATATGTATTAATATAGAGAGATATATATTCAGAAATCAATACTTAATGGATTTAATGTGTGCTTTAAATTATATATCTTCAAATGTTTCAAAATTTAAAATGAAAATTAGTTGGTTCACAACTGTACTCAAAGACAACAAATCAATGATAGCAGTTGATAAAAATTTAATGAAAACAGCAAAGTGTGTACTACTATCATTTCACTCATCAATAACCCTTTATACAGATTTGTTTTGTAAATATAATATGAAGAAAATATGATGTGCATGGAAAATCAATAAATACATTGGGTTAATATATATGCATGTTTGATAGTGTTGATACTGGCCTGATTTATGAAAAGTTAACTTTATCATTTCTTTACTGAAACATTGGAAAGTTATTTTGGTTTTTAAAAAATCTAAATACTATAGCTCATATTTATTATTTTTGTCCTGACTTTGGCTGTTAATTTGCTAAAAACTCATAAAAATTTGAAAACTGAATTATCAACCTTTTACATTATCTAACCATGCTTGCGAAAACGGTAATAATTACTAAAGCTAATCAGGTATGTTTTTTCCATTATTTTTCATTTAATATTTCACATGGTCCAAATCATCCTGGCATTTGGGCTGAATCAGCCTGTATTTGGCATTTGGGGGGAATCAGCCATGGTCTGAATCAACCAGCATTCCTAATTGCCATGTATAGCCCGTCATGTACTGAAAAATGGTGTTAAAAGAATAAGAAAAAAAATAAACAACATTATCTTTATGTATTGCACAAAAATTGTTTCAATTCATCTCATGTTGTACATAATAATATGTATAGTTTTTAAGATGTTTTATTGTTGCTCATGTTGCTGAATTTTGGGTTAATGTTGTCTGTTATAATTAAGTACAAATAAAGCTTATTAGTATTCAGGCAAAGAGTTATATTCGGCTGAGAAAGCTGAAAGGAGCTTGTGTTTTGTTTTGTTTTAGTAAGTACCAACTTCTAAATAAAAATTCATTTACCTATGATGATGACAAAAATAACCAAACTCTTGCCCCACAATGTGTCTCACATGAACCCATGACTCACCCACAGGTGCTCTACGCGAGCTTAATGTTAAAAAAAGGCAACAACCTAAAAGGAAATAAAAATCATACCAAGTAACAAAATTCCCACAGATTACCCCCATTACCTGGTTTGACATCATACTATTAAAAAAAAAAAAAAAGCTTATAGTATGATAGACAGCATCATTTGTCAGAACGGGTCGTCGGGGTAATCTCAGGAAATTTCGTCATTCGATATGATTTTTTGTTTTCCTTCAGGTCGAACACCTGTGAAGTCATACGGTACTGAAAGGAGGAGAAGTTGTTAACACACACACACACACACACACACACACACACGCACGCACGCACGCACGCACGCACGCACGCACACACACACACACACACACACACACCAAACGTTAGCTATCCCCGTCTCTGCACGAAAATAAATTTTAAAATTGTCCAAGTACACATTTATAGTTGATCACACTAAATATGTTGTCGACAACTGGGTATAGTGTCTACGCGGTAAACTTCTTGACCCCCAAAAAACAGTAAGAAGCGTTGTGTTATATTAATAACAAATGATACTTGTCCTTTATAAAATCACTACAATAGCATATATTTTGTATCAGTACCATGCAATCCCAACTTTTGACACTGTCCCTATCGCCATGATCAGACAATCACTAGGTAGGCCTAAATATATGTGCTGTAATTTCGAGGATGAGACGGTAATACTAAACTGTAATCCAAATTAAACATTGAAAATTTCTTCCGGAAACACATGAAATTATTATATTTTCTTATTTCTTTATCTCTTTTTTCTGTTTTCTTTTGTTCCTGTTTTTGCTATCCATCTATAAAGGATAATATCGTGAAATACGTTCAGAATAAAATGGCGGCTACATTTTAATTAATAATAACAATTGCATCACTATGATGAACTATTTTTTTTTTTTTTTAATTTCTAGATACAAGTATGAATAAACTACTTTTCTTAGTTTCAGACCAAAAAGTAATTGCACTTCGTTATGGTATGCGAATATAGATTAAAAGTGTAATAAATTAGGAAACAAAAATATACAAATATGTTGAACTATCCAAGGGTGACCTATTAAAGTCTTATATACTTATTTCCAGTAACGTCCTTAATTTAATCAAAATATTGGGGACATTAACTTTGCAATTAGTATTGTATAATAATTATTGCAGACGACAGACATTGATAGAAAGAAAAAAAATAATTAGTCTATCTAGATTTTCTGATCTAATGAAAACTACACAGTATCTGGAGTGGACACTTCTTTTTATATATTGAAACTTAACGGTATTTGTATTTAAACGTTTATATAACTTCAACAAATCAAAAATACTATTAAAAAAAAAAAATCATTTTGGACAGTCTGCACGCATGAGTTAACCGTTCAACTTGCCCTCTTGGTTCACAGACAAGCATACATACTTGAATCGCATTTGCTGTGAGCTGCTGGAAATCCAGAATTTATATGGGTCCGGTCATCCTGTATTTAATCTGCTGTTGTACAGTTGTTCTCAGTCACAGCCAGTTATAATAGAAAATATCTTTTAAAAACAATTGGAGGGGAGCAATTTGCTGGTCTACATACAGCTTATCCCACAATAGACACAGAATATAGCATTAAACAATTATAATTGAAATCATGAACTATCGTTGTATATGACTCTCTTTTTAAAATCTTTGATGCCTTTCCTCACCTTCGAGACCTTTAATAAGTAATTTTGCGTTATTGTTGTGGTCCCTCTCAGAATTAACATCATCTGAGGGACCCCCTAGATCTAAAGTTAAAGGGTTTTTATGTGTATTTGTTTTTTATCCAAGTGTATGTGCTTTGTGTATTATTTTTTTTTACAAAATTTTGATTTTATAATTTTGAAGTAGGGTATATACACCATTCAAATCGTTCTAATTTCCAGTTATTGATTTATTTTATTTATCTTTCGTATTGATAATTTTAATTTTTTTTATTAATGAAGAAATAGAAATTTTAGTTTTAAACTGTTCTAATTATAATAGCTTAAGCTGCTTGGTAACTACGTTCAAATCCTTAGTCTCATGGCACACGTGCACAACCTGTGCTCTCAACAGTGAGCACCATGTGCACGTGCTGCACACTTTCTTCTATTTCGAAATTCACAATTTTGTTACTTCAGATATATTCATTTATATGTTTAACATAATTTGATTATTAATTCATAATTCACATTTAAAAATCAAATTCACTTGTATATGTTTAACATAATTTATTGTTAATTTAAAATTTGCATTTTAAAAGTTAGTGTTTATCTGTACATGCTTCAAAGTTAATATTAAACCTTTAGTCTATTTCCGAATATCTATACAACATCTTAATGTTTTTAAACAGATATAGAAAGTAAAGCATGGGAAAAGTGAACCGTCTGAAGGTATAGGAAACGTCCGTTTGTCCAGTATAATTCATTTTTTTTAATTTTTTTTTTCTTTAATTATATCTCAATCCTTAGTTATTGTAGATTCTTGGAAAATTTCTGAAGATAAAGTTCACTTTGTATAACATTACTAGTCTATTGCAAAACATAGTTCATTGCCATACATAGTTGTTTTTTGTTTTTCCCACAGTTCATTTCTGTATAAATAAATCCATTTTCTTTGTGTAGCTATTGCAAATACATAGTTCATTACCATATTCTGTTCTGTATTATCCATAGTTGTTTCCACAGTTCATTTCCGTATGTACTATCCATTTTCTTAATTGTATATCTGTAGACATTTCCAGTTCATTGTTCATCGTATGGCCTCGTGCTTTCTCCCCGGCTCGTGGTCTCCCTCACATCATAAGATCCCAAGAGGCCACTTCACAGGAAGGAGTATCGAAAGCCATCAATTCCATGTCATATGTATAATCAATTTTCTTAAATCTGTATCCGTAAACATTTCCAGTTCATTTTTCATCATATGGCCTCATCCTTTCCTCCCGGCTCGTGGCCTCCCTCACATCCTAAGATCCCAAGAGGCCACTTCACAGGAGGGAGTATCGAAAGCCATCAAATAATCCTTGTTAGACGACTGGAGTGTTTTGCAAAGGAAGGCAACAGCCTTTGCTCCCCGTCGCTTGCTTGGGCGGCATTGTTGTACTGAAAATGCAGGTACTCGGGTTCGTTTTTTTCTTTTTGTGTATAATGTTTCTATAGGTCATGTCCAGGTTTTTGTTCTTGGAGTTGTTATTTTGGTATCGAATATTCTCCACGAGTCCTTGCGCTGAGCCCTTGCAAAGAGTGATAACTCATGGCTAGTTTGACATATCTTTAAATTCTAAATAACGAAACGGATAAAATGTTTTCATAATCGATAGAACTTTTTCCAAAATATATTTTTTTTTAAATTCTAGTTCGAGGTATTTTATTTTAAAAATCGTACACATCATATGTCGAATGTCCCAAATGAACGACAGTTTTGTGAGATTAAAAGGGATTTCTGAACCCAGTGGGAGCCCAAGTCCCAACAGTTGAATAACCCCATAATTTTGTTTTAAATCGGTGTTTATCTGCCACAGTACACACGTGATGAGTATACCTTTTCTCTCTAACATATTTTATAACGATGTTTCATACTTAGCTTAATACAATTTAGTTGTGTGGGTTTTCCAGATTTAGAATTACTGTCCACTCATGGATGCCC